>CM021106.1:418136997-418206250 GCA_007115665.2 Sequoiadendron giganteum
GAATACCCATGTGAAGAATTTCTATTAAAATGTAGATTTGTTCAAAACCTTGAATACCCACATTGGGGTTTTTTTTATCAAAATGCAGATTTTCACCATTTCCAGCTTACCCACATGGGGGTTTACATGAAATACACAATGGAAGACTTTATTGAAATCAAACATCAAATACCCATGTGAGGTTTTCTTATTCAAGTACAGATTCTCATTTTTTTTAATATTCCCACATAAGGGTTTGTCTCAGAAATGCAGAAATATATACAATGCTATAGTGGGCCGAACCCAGTTTATGGAAGAATTCCAATTACATAGCTCTTAGGAAATTGAAAAAACCCATTTTTATTTCAGTGTAGTTTACAAATTTGAAGATGAAGAACAAAAGATAGAGTGAGAAATGCATAATAAAAATCTAGAAACACATGTTCATGGCACGACCTGGCTTGGTCTACATTGTTTTTTTTCAAAACAACAATCATAGCCTTGTATTCTTAGTTTTTAAATACTTTTATTTTGATGAGATAGAGAAGTGCAGATATACAATGGAAGAGTAGCTTACCTTGTCAAAGAAATGGAGGAGTAAGAGGCGGGGCCAGCTCTTAGGAGCTTTCAAACACAAGGCTCGAACTCTCTAATGGAGGCTAGAGAGACAAAGCAAACACAAAGAATAGAGAGCAAAAAAATAGAGATAATGAGCATGTGAAGGTCGCGGCCTTAATGGTTGTTTTCCCTCAAAATACAGTGGATGGAGCTCACAAAAACGATGAGATCAACTTACCATAGTTGTAGAAGGGAGAATGACCAGATTGGAGGACAAGATTCAAAGTTCTCAGGCTTTTCCAAGCTGCAACTGGGTTCATTCATGGCGGCACCATCTTTCTCAATAGAGCCAAAGTTTCCAAGTCAAGCAAAAGTGCAAAGTGAATGGGATTTTAGGGTTTGAGTCGATTTTGTTCACTTATGCCCCAATTCGAATATGGGCTCTTCACATTTGGTTTCACTTTTTAAATGCTTTCTATTATGCCTTGCATAACCACCCCATCTTTTGCTTTGGTCAAAATGGGTCCCCCTTTTTGTTTTTTGTTCTTAGTTATTTTTGAAATAAAGTTTGGAGTCTAGTTTTTCCAATACTTTATTTTTCTTTGGTTTCTCTGTCGGAATCGAAACCGGAGCTGAATCAGGTTCTGAAAGTTCTTTTGAGGCTTGTTTTGGTTCTATCCCGACAGTCTTTTCTTTGCCTTTTCTTTTTTGGTCTTTGGCAGAAGTGGAGCGAGAGTTGGAATTGGGATGGTTGTTATCAAAATTTGCAAAATCAAATTCTATTCCGATCCCACCTCTGCTACTTTTTAATGTTTGTTTTGTCTCGGTTTTTGTGTTACTAGGTTGGTCTTTTACTTAACTTTTTGTATTTGTTCTGGTTTTGTTTTTAGTTGTCGGATGCGGAGCCAGAATGGGAATAACGTTTGGAAATTTTATAAATGTAAGTTCCTATTTCCATTTTAGTTCTGCCCCCGCCAATTTTTGTCATTGAATTTTTGACTGAAGTTGCATTGCAGACCAGTGTTCATTCTCTTACAGTTCGACTCCACCTTTACTGTGTTTTAATGCATTAATGGTGGTAGCCGGTGTAGGTAGAAATTCACATATTTTCCTTTATTAAGGGTTAAAGCCGATCATTATTATTATTATCAAAAGTCTGAGAGCGCGAAGGGCAATAGCAGAGTTCGTTTGAGTAAATTGATCGAGATAGAGAAGGGATATTATGTGCGAATCAATTCAGAAAGTTAGCTTGGGTTTGTTTGCTTTTGAGGTAGGTCTTTTATCTTTGTTGTTCGTTGTTTATTTGCGGTTGTGTTCGTTGTGTTTTGCTTTATATCTACTCGCGTGTTCAATCATTGTGTTTTAAAGCAATTTTATGATCATCGATGTGATTGAATGAGCAGGTTCTTGGTTTAGCTTGTTTGTTTTGCTTTAAGTCTTTGTTGTCTTGTTTTATCATGTTGTTTCTTTCTTTTTTGGGCATTGACGCTTTCACGTCTTAATCGTGATTGCATCGTGTCATTTTCGATTTGCAGTAGATTAGATTAGATTAAAGGTTTTTAATAGCGTTTGTTAGATTAAGAATCTACAGTGAGGTAGATTAGAGATTTTATAGTGAGTTAGGGTAGATTAGATTTATTGTTTAAATTAGGGTTTCATCTTTTGGTAGAATGGCAGGGTTTTAAACCCGTGCCCTAGTTTTGTCAGGTTTGTTAGATTAGGGTTTCGTTGGTCTCTGCAATTACTTTAAATGATTTAAAAAATGATATCTTAGAAGTGCCATTGATTCCCCATGGTCATATGATTATGGTATTTTTAAAGCTCCCTGTCATTTTATAGCGACCTAGGTCTAAATCATGCAGTTATGTTGAAAATGAATAAATTTGATGATTTCATGATTAGCATAGGCGGAGGCAGGATTGGAATGGATTATGGACATAAGAGTTTTGTTTTACAAAAGTTATCAATTATGTTTCATCCCGTTCCCGATTCCGAGTTTTAAAAGGTTTCCTTCAAGCATATGATAACTGGCGGAGGCGGGATCGGAACTGATCTTGAACTTAAGAATTTTGTTTGTGAAGGTTATCAATTCCATTTTCATCCCGTGTCCGGCTCTGCATATAGTGGGAAAGTCTTTTGTCCAAGTAACGATAACCAAATCGAAGGTGGAGGCGGAATGTAAATAGAATATGAAAAATGAGAATTCGAAGAAAACCAAATCACTTTTTCATTCTGATCCCGGTTCTGATAACCTTCCTGAATCCGACTCTAAGCCCGTTTGTTATTAGCTGAAGTTCCTATATCGGTTTTTGCTCCGAGTCTGCCAGTTTTGTAAAAGAGAGTCTTTTGTGCTTCTATCTAGTTCAGACTCTGATGTATGTGTAACAGGTATGTTTTAAAAGCATGTTTTATGATAATTTATCTAAAGGTCTAATTAGAGGTTTGCTTGAAGGAGATTTGAGAGATGTCAGAAACATCAGGAGAGGCTGCTCGAAGGAATCAACCAGCTCGAACATCAAAAACAACACCGAAAATCAAGAAGGTGAAACCAGAACAGCTACCTTATACATTGAGGTATGATCATAGGAATCTAGTGGTGAAGGTAAGCAAGGTGGAATCAGACTGGTCAGATATCACAGATACTAATCTGGGCCAGTATAGATTTGAAGAATTACATGAAGAGACCTTTGCAAAAAGAGCGAACTTGATAGGGAGAACACAAAGGATTGTTGACTCTGGTCTTTGACATATCACTATGTTTCCTTTATCAGTTCAGTGTCCAGAGTTGATATTGACAGTGGCTAGTACTTATAATCCTGCTACAAGATTATGCATGGATTCATAGAATAATGTGATTATAGATCTTACTCCGCAAATGTTCCAAAGCATATTTAATGTTCCTGATCCCAAGAATTTGGTGCAGCTAATTGAGGCAGAGGCATTGGAGAATATAAAAAGCATAAAGACTCCAATAAGTCTCACTTAAACAAAAGATGGTTAAGCACGGAAAAGAAATCTTTAAGCAAGCTTGCAGACGAGCCAAAGAGGGTAGATTTCAAAAAGGAGATATCTAATTTGATATTGATGTTGTCTGGAGTGTTTGGGAAGAGGGATGCCTTCCATTTCAAGGAATGGATGTTTCATTTTATTCAAGTAATCTTTTAGGGTGATTACCAGTTTAATTGGTCAATGATTGTTTCTGATGCCATACATGATCAATTCACAAGGGTTAGACAAACCAAATATTTCTTCATGACTTCATATGTGGTCTATGCTGTAGCAAGATTGGGGATTTTCTTAGGATTAAACAGAGTAGGTATAATGGGAGCCTTGGATGGACAAAGGAAGGTATGGGAACACTACGATCAATTATCTCTTCAGGTTGTTGAGACTCACTTTAGGAGAGTCAATGATACCTTTTTATATGTGGTTATCAACCTGTTGAGTGGAGATGCAGGATATAGATTAAGTCAAGAAGCTATGACATTCATTTCTGAATGGGGAAGTTGGTATATCCAGTACCCCAAATTTACATACTTCAGATTGTTTGGTTTTGAAGGCCATCCCCATTTGCTTCCAAGATGCAGTAGCAATAGAATAGTGCTTATGAAGTTTGTGTATCAAACCATTGGAGTTAATGCTAGGTTTGGGATCAAGCACAAGACAGGATGCCATAAATTTCCCATGACACTGGGTGAATACAATTGTCAACATTTGAAGGGAGCAAAGGTGGTTTGTAATGAGTTGATACAATTGAAATTGGGATTGTATACAGCTCGTAAGTATTTTGATCCAAGGGAGAAAATGCATGCTTTATTACCTTCAGTGTTCACTAAACACTTTAATTTGTTAGAGGATTTTTGGTGTGATAGGCAGGATGAATATGACTTGAGGAAGAAGAATTATGAGAGATTACCAGTCTCACTTATGGTAGAGCTTGATATTAAAGAGAATATTCCTGACACTTTGGTGGATGATGGAATGGTATTAGATCCCTCATATGAAGCTTTGAACATTGGCACCAAAAACTTAGATCCAATAGACTGGAATGAACAAGAAAATATTGATATTAAGAAAATTGGAAGAACAGTCTTGGATAGAAGTGTGCAATGGTTGATGATGAAAGCTCAAGCTCCTCAAGGACTAGTCATTAAGAAATGTAAAGGGTATAAGAGGATTAAAAGAAAGGCACCTTCCAATGAACCATTATAATTCTTTCCTCCGGATGTTGAAGAAATAGAGTTGGAGGTAGTTGATGAAGAAGAAGAGACACCCGAGGGAGATGTTCCAATTGAATCTGTTGTTTCTACGCCTACATTGGGTGAGTCATCTACACAAGGCCCACTCACAAGAAAGAAAAGTAAAGAAGTTCAAGGAGTACTTTATGCCATGGCTGAAGCTGCTAAAGGAAAAGAAGTGGAGGAAGAATTGGTAGAAATTGAGACAGACTCGGATGAAACTCTTTCAGAGAAGGACTTGCAAGAAAACATGCCTTTTGAGGGGACTATTGAGTAGATTTTGACGCAGGAAGAGCAATGGAAGCAGTTTGCAGATGCTACAAGGGTGTCTGATGCAAGGGCTATAGCAGAGAAGCAAAAGGAAATGGATGCAAAGTTACAAGTTGATGCTCTACTTCAACATCAACAATTAAAGGTAAAAAAAATTGAAACAAGGATAGTAGCTGATGAAATGGAGGAGCAAATGAGGCAACGAGAGCATGAGATCAAGGTCAAGGCAGAAAATGACAAGCTAGAATTAATACAGAAGATCCATGATCTCGAGGAGGAGAAAGCAAGAAACCGAAGGGAAAAGGAACCCCTGGTTGCTAGACTGAAGCTTGCAGAGGAGGCTCGACAGAAAGAGCAAGAAGCTGAAGCTCTAAGAAAGGAAAGAGATGTTGAAGAGCTAATAAAGAATTAGCAAGCTGAAGAAGAAAGGGAAAAGGTAGAGAAACTCATAGCCTTGGAAATGGAAAGGATAGAAAAGGAAGAATCAGAAAGGATAAGGAAATAAAAAGAGGCCGAAGAGCTAGTTAGGAAGCAAAAGGAAGAAGAGGCCGAAGCTGCAAAACTTAAAGCTTTGGAGGCAGAACGGTTGGAAAGAGAGGCCTTAGAGAAAGAGAAGTTAGAGAAGGATTAGATGGAAGAGGAGAGATTGAGAAAGGAAGAAGAAGACAAGAAAGTGCAGGAACAAAGAGATAGAGAAGAGGTTGAGAAGTTGGTGCAGATGCATGTGCTGCAGGAGAAACAAGAAAAAGAAAAGGTTGATTCTCAACCTGAGGTAAATGTTCAACCATCCTCTATAGTTGTTGCTTCCTCTTCCATGATGTTGACTCCCAGTGCTCCTACATGGTTGAAATTAGATTTGTAGAAGAGAGCCAGAACACCTCCTCAACCTCTTAATTGGGAGGACATGATGAAGGAGATTGAACAGGAAAGGCCTAAAAAGAAGGCTAAAGTTTTGCATTCTACTAGACTCATATATAAAGGGGAGATAGTTGCTGAATGTGCGATGTCTATGACTAAAAAGGAGGTAGGGGATATGTAGCTCACAGACTATCAATTGAGTATGTTTAATTTGGGGAGACCCATTAGAAATCAACAAATGAATCTGATTGATGTGGTGGCTTCAACAACTAAATCAAGAATGATAAAGGACAAACAAAAGAAGGATGAGCTTAAGGCTCAATTGGATCAGTTACATTCATTCTTGAAGAGTGTCTCCTCTCCAAGGTCACAACAGGTTGCAGGAAATTGAGACTCCTATTTTGCTAAGCAAAAAGGAGGTTGATGATTTGGTGCAAGTTAGAGGTAAGGCGGAGATGGTTGATAAATGGATAGACAAATTGAACCGGGAGGTAGGCGAGGTTTTGGAAAAAGGGTTTGAAACTTACAAAGAAGCAAAAGGAGTAATAAAAGAGATGCATCAATATATTGAGGCATCCGAGAAGTTAGAAGAAGAGTATAGAGAGTATAGTGAAAATTTAGAGAAGAGAAATACATTGCCTCTAACTACTCTTCTAGAAGAATCTATACTTGAAGATGATAACAAAGATTTTGTAGAAAAGACTTCTCGTATACTTAAGTTTAGGACTGGCTTTTTGAGGAAGCATAAGGATGAGATTCAAGAAGCAGTTAATAATTTAACGGAGCAGTTGGAAGAGTTGGAAGTGGTTAGGGCCATAATTGTAGATGTCAATGTAATGACTAAAGATGGCATGTCGTTGAGTCAGGTTAGAGAGAAATGGAATGAAAGATTCCAAGGAATCATGCAGGAGAAAGATGATGGAGGAGATTTGGTGATAGATCGGCTTGTAGAAGTCAAAGAAGAAATAAAAGCTGTAGGGAGAGAATTGATCAAAGTGAAAAGTATGAAAGAGTTTGCTGCAGTTGAGTTGGATCGCATCAAATTTGAAGATGACTGGATTGATGGGCCAGATATGGATATGCTACAAGAAGTCTTCACCAGTTATGATGAGTTCATAGCGGATCCAGCTTCACATGCGTGAAATCTTGCATGCATGATATTCTTCTTCCTTGCATGTTGCATGCATGCAACACTGATAGTCTTAAGGGTGCATGACTTCTTTTCTTCTATTTCTATTTTCTATTTTTAGATCAAACTGCATGTATAATGTAAGAACTCAAGATCAAAGTTGATTTGAGTTTCCAATAAAGTTGATTGTTCCTAAAAAGGTGGAAAGCCTAAGATAGAAGTGAAGTTCGAACTTCTTTTGTATATCTATAAATACCAGATGGGTATCACATTGTAAGGGTCGACTAATTGAGAATTGGATTGGCTTACCTAGTGCTTGGAGATAGAATTTTATAGAGTTTTGCAGAGATACATTGTACCAGATATTTTTACAGTTAATAGAATTACATGTTTACAAAATATGGAGTTTGCATCGAATTGTGTTGTTTGATAAGGTTAATGAGTTATAATCCACTTGAATGCCAGTGATTGTGTTGAAGCATGATAGTTTCTTATGTGATGAAAGTCATTAGAAGAAACCAAGTTTAAAGATTATCTTGTTAAGTTGTCATTGAATTAAAGTTATTGAAGTCTGTTGATCTATAGTTTTGATGATGAATGAATGTGTGTTGTTTTGAAATCTTGGAAATACTTGTGATATGCGAATAGTGGAATTGAATTAAGCACCTAAGATGTATACAATGGTACATTCATACTATGGGTTGTGTCATGCTATGGTTTTTGTGATTGGTTAAGGAAACAGTCATTGTTAAAAGTATATGTCTAGATATTAGATAAATTTAATTCATACTTACTGATTTACCCCTTGGATCTATCTTTTTCTTTTATTTAAAATCCATTGATTTACAGGAACTATTTTGATAAAGAGAGTCATAGCTTGAATCCTTTGTTACCAGCACTAGCCCCTTGAATAGTATAGTTGCATGAACCAATTGAGTGACATCAGACAGTTGAGAACCAACTACCAGGACCTTGGGAGTTAGGCTACTACATGTTGTCTTTCTCTTTCAGGAGAAATAGAGTAGAAATATTCTATTTTAATGTTGTTTGTGTCATTTTAACCATCAACAGAAATTGGCACTAGAAGGAGGGCTTGAAAGGACAAGCTAGCTTGCGGAAGATCTTTTTCGCCAGAGGGATACAAGAGGGTTGTTAAATCCTGTACTAATCATGAACTATTCGAAGAACTTCAAACCCCGATTAGATCAAGACCTCATGCTCTTAGGGTAGAAATACCTACATTACCACCACCGTTTACTCCACCAGGATTTACACCAATTCCATCCACACCACCAACAAGTAGGTGTTTGTCACCACCAATTCGGCCTTTTTCACCACCAATTTGGCCTTTATCACCACCACCTGCCCAACCAATCCCACCAATGGCTTATTATGTGGGTAATCCCTCCCCGTTAGGGACTATTCCAGGCGGATTCCATGATTTACCAAAGAACCCAAAGAAGTTATGTCTGAATTATATGCATGGAGAATCAAGAAGTACAGAGGAACATATACAAGCATTCAAAGATGCCTGCACACGAGCTCAAGTTGCTCATCAATATGTGGTATGTAGACTATTTCCTTACTGTTTAGGAGATATGGCATATAATTGGTATCTAAATCTGCCCCAAGGATCCATTCTGGGTTGGATAGATTTAGAGAATGCCAGGGTTTATGTGGACCCTACAATACTATATCACCAATTTTCCACTATTAGAAAGGAGCATCATGAACCATTTCCCTTGTTCAACACTAGGTTCCATAGAATGTATCGTAGGCTACAAGAGCCTTACCTAGTGCTGGAAGCCATGGCCATACAAGCATATCTGAGAGCTGTTGATCCTTTGATTGGTCTATTCTTACAAAGAACTTATCAACCTGATGAGATTGACTCACTATCTAAGATTTATCATTTGGCTATCAAATTGCAACAACAGACAAATCTGCAACTTGGAGGGTTGGGAGTACCTTTTCCTCCAATGAATTATCAGATGCCTAATCCACCATTATACAACACTATCCCAAGGACGTCTTATTCCCATTATGGACCTATATCTGAGTTGCAAGCTCCACCAATTGTGCCTTTCTTTGGCAATAGCATGCACGATACCACACATCAATCTCAAAATCAATCGCAACAAGGGGGAGGACCAACCCATGTCCATTCCCCAGCCATAGTCCAAAATGTGCAGAATGATCAAACTGTTTAACTTACAAGCGAAGTAGAGACTCTTAAGAAGACTCTCTCTCAGATGTCAAATGACATGGCACAACTTAGACAAAACCCTCCCAATAATCAAAACCAGAATTACAACAATCAGGGAGGTTACAACTATCAGGGAAATTACTCTAATAAGAACACCAATAGGAACTTTCAGAATCAAAACTCCTCGAACCAGAATTATCAAAATCAAAACAAAGGATACAATCAGAGATTCAATAACAACAAACAAAACAATAGGCAGTGGAACACTGGACCTAACAATGGAGGAGTTCCCTATAATTATCAAGCAAGTGAAGAAAGATCAAATACTGCTAACGTTTCTGATTTTAATTTTATGACAAATTGGTGTAGGTTGCATGATACAGCAGCCCATTCTGAGGTCAATTGCCTAGAAATGGAGAAGATGGTAAAAATTGCACAGGCTGATGCCCATCCTCAAGCAAGAAATTCTAATCAAGGCAATGGGTCGGCCAACACCGCCATGACTTATGAAACCATTGAAGAAAAGTATCAATTCCCTATGCAAGGGGATGACGAGCCGGAAGAATATGTCTATGATGCTCAAGCCTTCCAATCTAAGGGTGGTCACTTTCTGAGGAACCAGAATAAAGGGCCATTCACTACATCTGCACCCCATAACAACATGGTTCCACCAAATCAAAATGCAGATAACAATCCACCTCCACCAAAGGGACTTTCTGATACTCAGAATAGAGGTAATCAACCTTCTTTTCCTAAGTACCAATTTAGGAATGATTCAGAGTTTCATTTTGTTGCAGAATTGCAAAGGCAGAAGACATCACTATCTTTCTTTGAAATCATGAATTGGTGCCCAGCTCAAAGGGAGGTGGTATTAAAAACTTTGGAAGAAACAGATCGCTTGAAAGGGAAAGGTAAAGTGACTCCTGCAAAGGAGATGAATGCTGCTATGTATAAATGTAAGACCAGTACCCCACCTTTCTTGTTAAGTTTGAGGATCTTTGGCAAGAATCTACACAATTGCTTATTAGATTCTGGAGCATCAGGGAATATCATGCCTTTTTCGATTTGTAAAAAGTTAGGATTGAGTCCTATTCCAACCAATAAAAAGGTGATTCAAATAAAACCGAAGTTAATGTTGTAGGTGAATTGAAGAACATGCATGTGCAGGTTGGATTAGACCCAAGGATCCAAACCTATATAGATATTCAAGTTGTTGACATCCCAGAAACATATGGGATGCTTTTAAGTCAAGAGCTAATGAAAAGCATAGGTGGATATTTGTCCTTGGACTTCTCGCACATGTGGTTACCATGGAAAGGAGTTGCCACTCAGATAAGAATTGAAAGTGAACCTAGGCTCAAACACATGATTACAGAGTATGATACTCCAAATGAAGTAGCATTCTTTGAGACTGAGATGGGTGCTTACAAGCAAGAGGAAGTCCTTACCTTCTCTGTAGTTAGTCCTGAGGATACACTATCCTTAGAACACACTAATTTGATGATTCACATCAACCAGCAAGTTCTAATAAGGAAACTGCAACAAGATAGGCTGGTTTTAGGAACATAAACTAATTTGAGTAATCTATTGCTTCCTAATTGGTGTAGAATACACTATCATAACCATTTGGAGTTGACATGTCAGTCATGCATAGATATTCTAAGGCATGTAGATCTACCCAAACAAGAATCTCAAGAGGTAACTGAGACTCCCATCAATGAGTTCTCTTTCCAAGCTAAGGATGCAACTATTATTACATGGGTTAGTCTTTCTCTAGAAGAGGTTTCTTTACCAGTAGAATAGACTCAGGTCTTAGGGTTTTCAGATCATGAGGAAGTGGAAGTATCTCAGTTTCATTTTAACCCCTATTCCAGATGCTTTGCCAATGCCAAGAGAGTTAATAGAAGATGAGTTAGATCCTGACTCAGCCCAAGAAATCACTCAGGAGGAAGTTGTTGAACAAATTAAGGAACTAGGAAAATCGTTAACTGAGCTCTTCTCAACATGAATTCTAATAAACAGCAAAAGTCTGAGCCGCCACATGTCACAACTGACAAAATCCCTATAGTTTCTAAAAAGAAAGAACTCCTAGCTAAAGACCAGTTATGGACTCTTAAATTTGATGGTTCTAAATTTAAAGCAGGAAGTGGAGCTGGAATCGAACTAAACAATCCGAAAGGAAAAAATTACTTTGCTTCTTATAGATTGCAGTTTGGTTGCACTAACAATGTGGCTGAATATGAGGCACTTGAAAGAGGACTTATGTTTGCTCATAAGAAGAAGGTAACTACTCTTATAGTGATGGGAGACTCTGAGGTAATTGTGAAACAGGTACGTAGCCAATACACTTGCCATAATAAAAGATTGGCTGCTTATAGGAATAGGGTCTGGAATTTAATAGAAGATTTTGATGCCTTTGGGATTACACTTATTCCAAGGGAAGCAAATCAAATAGTAGATGCTCTTTCCATTGTAGCAAGTACATTAGAGCCAATGCAGGATTCAAATCTGAAGAGGTTTTATGTGGAATTTATTTCAGTCCCTGCAATTCCTGACAATGTTAGACACTTCTAGGTGTTTAATGACGATCAACATAATTTAGCCTTTTTGGAGAATTCTGATGTATTTCAAGGACAGATAATTGATAATGTTGAAAGGGATCAAGGAGACTGGAATCTAGGAAGTGAAAATACGAAAAGTGACAATCTAGAAGGGATAATGGATTTAAAGAGCAATAACATTCCAAAAGGGATGATAGCATTGGAGAAGATATTTGATTCAGATCCACAAGATTATCAGAGAATGCCTACAAAGAGTGAGGGAGGCAAGTATGAATCCGTTAATTTGACTCACTTAGGGGTAGAAAGGAATGTTCTTATAGGAAAGACTTGTCCTCAGGAAATAAAGGATGAGATAATCAAAGTTTTGAAGCAGAATATTGAAGCAATCGCTTGGAGCTACGATGATTTAAAAAATTTTGATACATCTGTCATCACACATACAATTCCTCTTAAGCCAGAAGCCAAACCATTTCATGAAAAGCAATGCCCAGTCAATGCATTAATCGAGCCTCTAATCCAGAGAGAAGTACAAAAGCTTTTGTCTGCAAGAATAATTTTTCTAGTTAGGCACTCTACCTAGGTGGCTAATCTAGTTCCTGTGAGGAAGAAGAATGGGGAAATCAGGTTATGTGTGGATTTCAGAAATTTAAACAAAGCCTCTGAGAAGGACAATTATCCATTACCTTCTCTTGATGAAGTATTGCAAAAGGTTAATGGATCTCAAATGATGTCTTTCTTGGATGGATATTCAGGATATAATCAAGTACTGGTAAGTCATGAGGATAGGATGAAGACTGCTTTCACTACAAAGTGGGGCACATTTTCCTACAGGAGGATGCCATTTGGTCTAATCAATGCTGGTGATACTTTTCAAAGAGCGATGGATGTAGCATTTAAAGACCTGATAGGAAAGTGTATAATCATCTATGTTGATGATCTGACCATCTTCTCTAAGAGTAGAGAAGATCATGCAACTGATTTAGAGAAAGTACTGAAGAAATGTATCAGTTATGGTGTTTCTCTCAATCCAAAGAAATGTGTATTTGGAGTTTCTGAAGGGAAGCTCTTGGGTCACATTATATCAGAGGAGGGAATTTCCATAGATCCTGATCGAGTAGAAGCCATTTTGAAGTTGACAAGGCTAGGAAGTAAGAAGGAGATGAGATCTTTCTTTGGAAGGGTTAATTATGTTAGGAAGTTTATAACAGGGTTTGCAAAAATTGTTAAACCACTTAATGAAATGATGAAGAAGGATGTGAAGATTGAATGGAGTGAAGAGGCTAAATCTGCTTTCATGCAGATTAAACAAGCTATATCCGAGGCACCTATTTTAACAAGCCCGGATTATCTAAAATCCTTTTACATTTATTCTTTTGCTTCTGAGCATTCATGTGCAGCAGTCTTGACACAGAGAAGAGAAGAGAATGAGGAGAGGCCTATTGCTTTTATGAGCTCTTTGTTTAAGAATGCAGAGGTAAGATATTCATCAATAGAAAAATAGGCTTTTGCATTGGTGCAAGTAGTGAAAAAGTTCAGACACTACATAATCCGAAATCAAGTGATGGCTATAGTCCCAGATCCAGCTGTAAAGTCACTCCTGATGCAAAGTGAACTAGGAGAAAGAAGAGGGAAATGGATGGCCATTTTACAAGAATTTGACTTGGAGATTCACCCAATGAAGCTTGTAAGAGGTCAAGGTTTATCAAAGGTAATGGCTGAAGTGGACAGAAGTATAACTTGCCAACAATACACTGTTCAATCATTCACAAAAGATCCATGGTATACTGAGTTAGTCTTTTTCCTCCTCAATAACAAGTGTCCAGAAGGGATGAATGCTACTCAAAGAAGAGCACTAAGGATGAAAAGCACCCATTATATGCTTAAAGGAGGATCAATCTACAGGAAGAATTTCCAAGGAATCTACTTGCATTGTCTGGATCAGCAAGAAGCTAAACATGCTATAAGTGAATTTCATGGTAGGCATGGAATAGGACATGGATTTGCTGATGCGTTGGCTCATCAGATTTTAAGGTCAGGTTACTATTGGCCTTATGTGTTTAGGGATGCGCATCAACATTGCAGGACTTGTCATGTATGTCAAACTTCTACATCAAGAGAAAGAAATCCTGCGATGCCCCTACAGTCGGTTTATGAGGTAAGGCCATTTTCCCAATGGGTACTTGATTTTGTAGGAGTGATTAATCCAAATTCTTCTACAGGTCACAAATTCATCTTGACTATGATAGATTATTGCACACAAATAAGAGGCTTTGCCTTGCAAAAATAGCACCACGGAGGTGGTTATTAAATTTCTGACAGAGAACATCACAACCAGGTTTGGAGTTCCATTTGCTCTGGTATGTGATAATGGCCCTGCTTTTTCTTCCGCTAAATTTATTTCATGGGCTTATGAGCATAAGATTGTGTTAAAATATTCTTCCAATTATTACCCTTAGGGGAATGGAGTGGCTGAATCCACAAATAAGAATTTATTGGAAGTAATAAAAAAGTTGTTAGAAAGTAACCCTAAGGACTGGCATACCCAACTGAGATTTTCCTTATGGGCAGATCGAACCAGAATTAAAGCAGCCCTAGGTAATTCACCTTTTAAGCTAGTTTATGGCCAGGATCCAATCTTCCCCATACATTTACAAATACCTATTCTAAAATTTATGCAGGAGTTTTATAATAAGGATGATAGGATTGAGGTTAGACTGCTTAACTTATTGAACATGGAAGAACAAAGAGATGCTGCTTTGCAGCAATTCTCTAAACATCAGGCTATTGTCAAGTGTTGGTTTGACAAAAGAACCAAAGTAAAAGCTTTTAGGATATCAGACCTTGTGCTATTATGGGATAAGGCTAGAGAAAGGAAGGGAGACCATCAAAAATTTGATAGACTTTGGTTAGGTCCCTACCAAATAGCTAAAATCTTAGGGGAAAATGCCTTTCGTTTGAGTACATTAATAGGAGAGCCTGTTCCATTACCAGTTAATGGTCAGTTTCTCAAGCACTATTTTGGTGCATAGAAAGTCTGGTGTTTTGAAAAGGAATGTACTATATTGTATCAGATGTAATTAAGTTTTAATTTTTAGTTTTAGTTTTTAGTTTTTGTTTTGCTTGTTTTGTTTTTTTTGTTTTGTTTTGTTTTGTTTTGTCTTGTTTTGTTGGGGATTCTTATTTTGCTCATCTCAAATTCGGGGGTTGTTATTCAAAGTATACTATTGGTACTAGGAGAGAAATTGGTTTAGGTATTCTCATTATAATCATTGAAAAGGATTTCATTCTAAAACTTATGTTTTATGATCATTCTAGTTTGGGTTGGAAAAGTTATTAAGGATAGAAGATGTAAATGTGAATATCTCATGAATTGTGATCAAAGATCTGTCACCAAATTAGAAAAACATCTGCATGAGTAATTACCTATTTTTTTTAGAATGACTCTATCTATGTTTCAAGTGAAAAATCAGATTCCAAGACTATCATGAAATCCATTGTAGTACTCAACCCACATTTTAGATTCATTGAATCTGAGTATTGAGAGATGCATAAAAGAGTTTCCATCATAAAAAAAGAAGAAGAAAGAGAAAGAAAGAAAGAAAAGCAAGCTCAATATCAAGTGGGTAACCAAGTATCTCTATCAGGGCTATAGACACTTGTCTGGCAGTAGGGCAATGCTTTCAGAGGACTAGAGGTATCTCCGTCAGGGCTATGGACGCCTATCTGGCAACGGAGCAATGCCTAGGATTTTACTGCATGATAGTTAAAGGACTCAACTTATGTAGCTTGAAACTTAGGTATAGTTGTTTACAAGCAGAGAAAGTATCTACAAAGAATGATACACAATATAGGCACACACTCAGATTCAGAAATAACTCATGAGCACATAACATTTGAGATTCAAACTCAAGATTATCCTACAAATATCTGATCTCATTCAAGGTAAGGTGTTTATAAGCCAAGTAGTTTTTGGGTGACTAAAATTTTCTTTGGGTATTTTGAAAATAGGTAAACCATTTTTCAAGCCGAGTCGCCATTTGTTATGCCTTGCATAACCACCCCATCTTTTGCTTTGGTCAAAATGGGTCCCCCTTTTTGTTTTTTGTACTTAGTTGTTTTTGAAACAAAGTTTGGAGTCTAGTTTTTCCAATACTTTGTTTTTCTTTGGTTTCTCTATCGGAATCGAAACCGGAGCTGAATCAGGTTCTGAAAGTTCTTTTGAGGCTTGTTTTGGTTCTATCCCGACAGTCTTTTCCTTGCCTTTGTTTTTTTGGTCTTTGGCGGAAGCGGAGCCGGAGTTGGAATTGGGATGGTTGTTATCAAAATTTGCAAAATCAAATTGTATTCCGATCCCACCTCCACTGCTTTTTAATGTTTGTTTTGTCTCGATTCTTGTGTTATTAGGTTGGTCTTTTACTTAACTTTTTGTATTTTTTTTGGTTTTGTTTTTAGTTGTCAGATGCAGAGCCGGAATGGGAATAAGGTTTGGAAATTTTATTAATGTAAGTTCCTGTTTCCATTTTAGTTCTACCGCTGCCAATTTTTGTCGTTGAATTTTTGATTGAAGTTGCACTGCAGACCAGTGTTCGTTCTCTTACAGTCCGACTCCGCCTTTACTGTGTTTTAATGCATTAATGGTGGTTGTCGGTGTAGGTAGAAATTAACATATTTTCCTTTATTAAGGGTTAAAGTCGATCATTATTATTATTATCACAATTCTGAGAGCGCGAATGGCAATAGCAGAGTTCGTTTGAGCAAATTGATCGAGATAGAGAAGGGATATTGTGTGTGAATCGATTCAGAAAGTTAGCTTGTGTTTGTTTGCGTTTGAGGTAGGTCTTTTATCTTTGTTGTTCGTTGTTTATTTGCAGTTGTGTTCATTGTGTTTTGCTTTATATCTGCTCGCGTGTTCAATCATTGTGTTTTAAAGCAATTTTATGATCATCGATGTGATTGAATGAGCAGGTTCTTGGTTTGGATTGTTTGTTTTGCTTTAAGTCTTTCTTGTCTTGTTTTATCGTGTCGTTTCTTTCTTTTTTTGGGCATTGTCGCTTTCATGTCTTAATCGTGATTGTGTCGTGTCATTTTCGATTTGTAGTAGATTAGATTAGATTAAAGGTTTTTAATGGTGTTTGTTAGATTAAGAATCTACAGTGAGGTAGATTAGAGATTTTACAGTGAGTTAGGGTAGATTAGATTTATTGTTTAAATTAAGGTTTTGATGTTTGGTAGAATGGCAGGGTTTTAAACCTATGCCCTAGTTTTGTCAGGTTTGTTAGATTAGGGTTTCGTTGGTCTCTGCAATTACTTTAAATGATTTAAAAAATGATATCTTAGAAGTGCCATTGATCCCCCATGGTCATATGAGTATGGTATTTTTAAAGCTCCTTGTCATTTTATAGCGACCTAGGTCTAAATCATGCAGTTATGTTGAAAATGAATAAATTTGATGATGTCATGATTAGCATAGGCGGAGGCAGGATTGGAATGGATTATGGACATAAGAGTTTTGTTTTACAAAAGTTATCAATTCCAATTCATCCCATTCCCGATTCTGAGTTTTAAAAGGTTTCCTTCAAGTATATGATAACCGGCGGAGGCGGGATCGGAACTGATCTTGAACTTAAGAATTTTGTTTGCGAAGGTTATCAATTCCATTTTCATCCCGTGTCCGGCTCTGCATATAGTGGGAAAGTCTTTTGTCGAAGTAATGATAACCAAATCGGAGGCGGAGGTGGAATGGAAATAGAATATGAAAAATGAGAATTCGAAGAAAAACAAATCACTTTTTCATTCCAATCCCGGTTCCGATAACCTTCCCAACTCCGACTCCAAGCCCGTTTGTTATTAGGTGAAGTTCCTATATCGGTTTTTGCTCCGAGTCTTCCAATTTTGTAAAAGAGAGTCTTTTGTGCTTCTATCTGGTTCTGACTCCGATGTATGTGTAACAGGTATGTTTTAAAAGCATGTTTTATGATGATTTATCTAAAGGTCTAATTAGAGGTTTGCTTGCAGGAGATTTGAGAGATGTTAGGAACGTAAAGGAGAGGCTGCTCGAAGGAATCAACCGGCTAGAACATCAAAAATAGCACCGAAAATCAAGAAGGTGAAACTAGAATAGCTACCTTATACATTGAGGTATGATCATAGGAATCCAGTTGTGAAGGTAAGCAAGGTGAAATCAGATTGGTTAGATATCACAGATACTAATCTGGGCCAGTATAGCTTTGAAGAATTACATGAAGAGACCTTTTCAGAAAGAGCGAACTTGACAGGGAGAACACAAAGGATTGTTGACTCCGATCTTGCATATATCACTGTGTTTCCTTTATCAGTTCAATGTCCGGAGTTGATATTGACAGTGGCCAGTACTTATAATCCTGCTACAAGATTATGCAAGGATTCACAGAATAATGTGATTATAGATCTAACTTCGCAAATGTTCCAAAGCATATTTAATGTTCCTGATCCCAAGAATTTGGTGCAGCTAACTAAGGCAGAGGCATTGGAGAAATATAGCAAGCATAAAGAATCCAATAAGTCTCACTTAAACAAAAGATGGTTAAGCACGGAAAAGAAATCTTTAAACAAGCTTACAGACCAGCCAAAGAGGGCAGATTTCGAAAAGGAGATATCTGATTTGATATGGATGTTGTCTAGAGTGTTTGGGAAGAGGGATGCCTTCCATTTCAAGGAATGGATATTTTATTTTATTCAAGTAATCTTTCAGGTTGATTACCAGTTTGATTGGTCAATGATTGTTTCTGATGCCATACATGATCAACTCACAAGTGTTAGACAAACCAAATATTTCTTCATGACTTCATATGTGGTCTATGTTGCAGCAAGATTGGGGATTTTCCCAGGATTAAACAGAGTAGGTATAATGGGAGTCTTGGATGGACAAAGGAAGGTATGGGAACACTATGATCAATTATCTCTTCAGGTTGCTGAGACTCACTTTAGGAGAGTCAATGATGCCTTTTTATATGTGGTTATCAACTAGTTGAGTGGAGATGCAGGATATAGATTAAGTCAAGAAGCTATGGCATTCATTTCTGAATGGGGAAGTTGGTATATCTAGTAACCAAAATTTACATACTTCAAATTGTTTGGTTTTGAAGGCCATCCCCATTTGCTTCCAAGATACTATAGCAATAGAATAGTGCTTATGGAGTTTGTGTATCAAGCCATTGGAGTTAATGCTAGGTTTGGGATCAAGCACAGGACAGGATGCCATAAATTTCCCATGACACTAGGTGAATA
Organism: Sequoiadendron giganteum; assembly: GCA_007115665.2. Taxonomy (NCBI): domain Eukaryota; kingdom Viridiplantae; phylum Streptophyta; class Pinopsida; order Cupressales; family Cupressaceae; genus Sequoiadendron; species Sequoiadendron giganteum. The sequence goes on from CM021106.1 coordinate 418,156,063, forward strand.
CAATTGTCAACATTTGAAGGAAGCAAAGGTGGTTTGTAATGAGTTGATACAATTGAAATTGGGATTTTATACAGCTTGTAAGTATTTTGATCCAAGGGAGAAAATGCATGCTTTATTACCTTCAGTGTTCACTAAACACTTTAATTTGTTAGAGGATTTTTGGTGTGATAGGCAGGATGAATATGACTTGAGGAAGAAGACTTATGAGAGATTACCAGTCTCACTTATGGTAGAGCTTGATATTAAAGAGAATATTCCTGACACTTTGGTGGATGATGGAATGGTATTAGATCCCTCATATGAAGCTTTGAACATTGGCACCAAAAACTTAGATCCAATAGATTGGAATGAGGAAGAAACCATCGATATTAAGAAAATTGGAAGAACAGTCTTGGATAGAAGTGCGCAATGGTTGATGATGAAAGCTCGAGCTCCTCAAGGACCAGTCATTAAGAAAGGTAAAGGGTATAAGAGGATTAAAAGAAAGGCACCTTCCAAGGAGCCATTGGAATTCTTTCCTCCAAATGTTGAAGAAATAGAGTTGGAGGTAGTTGATGAAGAAGAAGAGACACCCGAGGGAGATGTTCCAATTGAATTTGTTGTTTCTACGCTCGCATTGGGTGAGTCATCTACACAAGGCCCACTCATAAGAAAGAAAAGTAAAGAAGTTCAAGGAGCACTTTATGCCATGGCTGAAGCTGCTAAAGGAAAAGAAGTGGAGGAAGAATTGGTAGAAATTGAGACAGACTCGGATGAAACTCTTTCAGAGAAGGACCTGCAAGAAAACATGCCTTTTGAGGGGACTATTGAGAAGATTCTGACACAGGAAGAGCAATGGAAGTAGTTTGAAGATGCTACAATGGAGTCTGATGCAAGGGCTGTAGTAGAGAAGCAAAAGAAAATGGATGCAAAGCTACAAGTTGATGCTCTACTTCAACAGAAACAATTAAAGGTAAAAGAAATTGAAACAAGGACAACAGCTGATGAAATGGAGGAGAAAATGAGGCAACGAAAGCATGAGATCAAGGTCGAGGTAGAAAATTTCAAGCTAGAATTAATACAGAAGATCCATGATCTCGAGGAGGAGAAAGCAAGAAACCGAAGGGAAAAGAAAGCCCTGGTTGCTAGATTGAAGCTTGCAGAGGAGGCTCGACAGAAAGAACAAGAAGCTGAAGCTCTAAGAAAGGAAAGAGATGTTGAAGAGCTAATAAAGAAACAACAAGCTAAAGAAGAAAGGGAAAAGGTAGAGAAACTTATAGCCTTGGAAATGGAAAGGATAGAAAAGTAAGAATCAGAAAGGATAAGGAAAGAAAAAGAGGCCGAAGAGCTAGTTAGGAAGCAAAAGGAAGAAGAGGCCGATGCTGCAAAACTTAAAGCTTTGGAGGCAGAACAGTTAGAAAGAGAGGCCTTAGAGAAAGAGAAGTTAGAGAAAGATCAGATGGAAGAGGAGAGATTGAGAAAGGAAGAAGAAGACAAGAAAGTGCAGGAACAAAGAGGTAGAGAAGAGGCTGAGAAGTTGGTGCAGATGCATGTGCTGCAGGAGCAACAAGAAAAAGCAAAGGTTGATTCTCAACCTGAGGTAAATGTTCAGCCATCCTCTATAGTTGTTGCTTCCTCTTCCATGATGATGAGTCCCAGTGCTCCTACATGGTTGAAATTAGATTTGCAGAAGAGAGCCAAAACACCTCCTCAACCTCTTAATTGGGAGGACATGATGAAGGAGATTGAACAGGAAAGGCTTAAAAAGAAGACTAAAGTTTTTCATTCTACCAGACTCACAGATAAAGGGCAGATAGCTGCTGAATGTGTCGTGCCTATGACTAAAAAGGAGGTAGGGGATATGTAGCTCACAGACTATCAATTGAGTACGGTTAATTTGGTAAGACCCACTAGAAATCAACAAATGAATCTGATTGATGTGGTGGATTCAACAACTAAATCAAGAATGATAAAGGATAAACAAAAGAAGGATGAGCTTAAGGCTCAATTGGATCAGTTACATTCATTCTTGAAGAGTGTCTCCTCTCCAAGGTCACAACAGGTTTCAGCAATTGAGACTCCTGTTTTGCTAAGCAAAAAGGAGGTTGATGATTTGGTGCAAGTTAGAGGTAAGGCGGAAATGGTTGATAAATGGATAGACAAATTGAATCGGGAGGTAGGCGAGATTTTGGAAAAATGGTTTGAAACTTACAAAGAAGCAGAAGGAGTAATAAAAGAGATGCATCAATATATTGAGGCATCCGAGAAGTTAGAAGAAGAGTATAGAGAGTATAGTGAAAAGTTAGAGAAGATAAATACATTGCCTCTGACTACTCTTCTAGAAGAATCTATACTTGAAGATGATAACAAAGATTTTGTAGAAAAGACTTCTCGTATTCTTAAGTTTAGGACTGGATTTTTGAGCAAGCATAAGGATGAGATTCAGGAAGCAGTTAATAATTTAACGAAGCAGTTGGAAGAGTTGGAAGCGGTTAGGGCCATAATTGTAGATGTGAGTGTAATGACTAAATATGGCATGCCATTGAGTCAGGTTAGAGAGAAATGGAATGAAGGATTCCAAGGACTCATGCAAGAGAAAGATGATGGAGGAGATTTGGTGATAGATCGGCTTGTAGAAGTCAAAGAAGAAATAAAAGTTGTAGGGAGAGAATTGATCAAAGTGAAAAGTATGAAAGAGTTTGCTGCAGTTGAGTTGGATCGCATCAAATTTGAAGATGACTGGATTGATGGGCCAGATATGGATATGCTACAAGAAGTCTTCACTAGTTATGATGAGTTCATAGTGGATCCAGCTTCACATGCGTGAAATATTGCATGCATGATATTCTTCTTCCTTGCATGTTGCATGCATGCAACACTGACAGTCTTAAGGGCGCATGACTTCTTTTCTTCTATTTCTATCTTCTATTTTTAGATCAAACTGCATGTATAATGTAAGAACTCAAGATCAAAGTTGATCTGAGTTTCCAAGAAAGTTGATTGTTCCTAAAAAGGTGGAAAGCCTAAGATAGAAGTGAAGTTCGAACTTCTTTTGTATATCTATAAATACCAGATGGGTATCACATTGTAAGGGTCAGCTAATTGAGAATTGGATTGGCTTACCTAGTTCTAGGAGATAGAATTTTATAGAGTTTTTCAGAGATACATTGTACCAGATATTTTTACAGTTAATAGAATTGCAGGTTTACAAAATATGGAGTTTGCATCGAATTGTGTTGTTTGATAAGGTTAATGAGTTATAATCCACCTGAATGCCAGTGATTGATTTGAAGCACGTTAGTTTCTTATGTGATTAAAGTCATTTGAAGAAACTAGGTTTAAAGATTATCTTGCTAAGTTGTCATTGAATTAAAGTTATTGAAGTCTGTTGATCTATAGTTTTGATGATGAATGAATGTGTGTTGTTTTGAAATCTTGGAAATACTTGTGATATGCGAATAGTGGAATTGAATTAAGCACCTAAGATGTATACAATGGTATAGTCATACTGTGGATTGTGTCATGCTATGGTTTTTGTGATCGGTTAAGGAAATATTCATTGTTAAAAGTATATGTCTAGATATTAGATAAATTTAATTCATACTTACTGATTTACCCCTTGGATCTATCTTTTTCTTTTATTTAAAACCCATTGATTTACAGGAACTATTTTGATAAAGAGAGTCATAGCTTGAATCCTTTGTTACCAGCATAGGCCCCTTGAATATTACAGTTGCATGAACCAATTGAGTGACATCAGACAGTTGAGAACCAACTACCAGGACCTTGGGAGTTAGGCTACTACATGTTGTCTTTCTCTTTCAGGAGAAATAAAGTAGAAATATTCTATTTTAATGTTGTTTGTGTCATTTTAACCATCAACACTTTCATAATATTTTCATGCCTTATGTCGAGCTTAGGATTTTTCCCATTTTTCCTTCTAAATCATACTTAAGTTATTGTCGAGGTGGCCAAAATTATCATTTTCCTAGGTTTCCATAAGACCTCATAAGTCTTGGCTTTAATATTTTTAGGGTCTTATTAATACTTATGGAATTTGTTTTTAGGATCAAATATTTTTCTATGCCTTGGTATTGAAATGAGGAAAGGTTAAATTCTTTGGAGATTTTAATTGATTTGGAGTGATCAGTTAAAAATGGATATTGATAGTTTCTTATGCCTAAATGCCTTAGGCTTTGTGTAATTAATTTTATAGAAATAAATTAGGTCTTGGAGAGATGTTACTTTAAAAATTAAAATTCAAACCTTAGGCATTTTTATGTTTTCCAATTGATTTTTGAAGAAAATCAATTAAAATATGTAATATAGAGGGCTTATTATTTTTTATGATTTTTATGAGAAAAATCAAACATTGTAAATGGAGAAATAAGTTATATTGTTTTGGAAAAGATTTTTCTAAATCTTTAATTGCAAAAAATAGTCAAATTGTGATAGTATTAAATCTGCAAATCATTGTAAAGCGAGAATAAAACAATGATTTATAAATTGTTTTATTTCTTTTCTATTTTTAGCAGATTGATATTAATTTTTTCTCTTGGTCGGATTTGAGCTCCTTGGTGGAGAGATAAGGTGTTTTTTTCTTTTAAAGCAAAACAAACCTATTTTTAGGAGCTTTTCAATATATACATGCAAAAAGTGAGACTTTTCCACTTTTGTGCCAACTTCTTGGGCAGTTTTGGGTGCCTTTCCTAGAGCTTTTTCTTTGAGCTCGAATTAGGGTTTTGAGGTATATATTAGAGAAAAACTTAGTGCTTTTCTAGTTCAAATCAGTGTTCCTTCCTCTCTTGTTCATGCAGAGAGTTTTGTAAATAGTTTTGTGCTCAAATTTTGAGAGTTTCACTCATCCATTCAATAAAGCAGCATATTTTCCTTTCTCACTTTTTGTCTATAATTTGCAGTAGTAATTTGATGTGTCTTGTGATTTAAATCTATTGAATCCTCTTCTTGTCTTACTATTGTTAGGTGTTTGTAGGATTTACATGCTAATTTAGGTTGTGCATTGTGTTTATTTTAAACCTTTGCACAAATCACTTTTGGATTATATGGGTTGTGAGGTTGTGAGAATCAGTTTTTAAAGAGGTGGTGAGAGTGAGTTACTGTCAGATTCTCTTTGATGTTGGTTAAGCTATTTTAGGTGATAGAATTTCAGTCATAAGTTTAAATCCAATTATTCTTTCTACCCTTTTCCTAGAAAATCATTTAGAATAGGATTCGTCATTCGGAGAACCAGCTCACTCTGGAGATTCCCTTTACACATAGATCACCCACATCTGAAAAGGGTTTCCATGTTTCAACAAATAGTTTGATTTTTTGCAAAATCTAACAAGGGTGTGTATCTGATTGATAATAGTTTTTGGCATGCCTGTTGGGACTCTGAAAATCAATTTCAGAGAATTTTCAAATTTTTTCTTTGCTATTTTGGTATGTGCAATAGAGTTTTAGCCTTCTAGAGGTAAAAGCAGCATACTTGGTAACTTTGTTCATTGGTTTCAGACCTAAGTGTTGGTATAATATATAGCCCTATTTTCACTCCATTTTTCCAGCTTTTACATGAACAACAATTTCAAATCTTTATAGGTAATATGAATATCATCTACCATATCATGAAAGCCTTGCTTAGTCATCTCCATATCAGCCATACCGGCATGCCCAATATAATTACAACCCACCCACTCCTACTCATTTTTCATCTCAGCCCTCATATGCTCAAAATCAGCCCCAAGATATTCAAGACTTGAGCTTCAGAGATATAAGGCTAAACTATGAGGAGAAGATGAGTGAATTTGAAGAACGAGAGCAATACAATGCACATCAAGGGGAGATTGCAAGCATAAAGGGAATGCTTCTTGACTACATGAGGCAGTTGGAGGAAATCAAGCAGCATCATGAGTATAATCAGCAGCAGAAAGATATGGCTTATCAAGCCTATTTTTATGAGAAAAAGTCAGAAGTGCAAAGGTACGAAGCCCAAGCAACTCCTGCAGTTCCAAATCGGCTTGTTCAGGGAGAGGTTTGTGACTTTGATTTCCCAATATTTAGACAAAGTGAACCCCTTAGTCTTCCTAAAGTTGAGATTCCAAGTTTTAGAAAGCCCCATTCTTTTCATATTGAGGAAAATTATCAGGTTCAACCCAGTTTTGTTGCAGAACAGCCCCTTGAGTGATATTCTTTTCTAAATGAAACCCAAGAAGCCCCTCAAGTTTTCATACTTGATGAACCCAAGAATCCACCCTTTGATCAGAATACTTTACCTCATATTGAGAAGCTTAGAAAGTTTAACCCATTGCATTCAACCTTGGAAGAGTGTCGGTTGTAGTAGCAAAAGATAGAACAAGAAGAGGTTTCTCTTGATGAGTCTTTATTTGTTTTCACTAATGAGTCTCCTAGTTTTATTGAAAATGAGTAAAGGATTTCAACATTTATCTCAAAGGATCAATCAGTGCAACACAATATTGATAACTATTGTGAGGTATCTAGCTAGTGCAGTGATGAGGAGGACGTAGAAGACCAAGAACCGTTGATCAAGGCACATCAGGAAGAGTTTCAAAAAATTTGTATTGTGATACCTCAAGATGGTTGTAATAAGGTAAATGAAGAAGACATGTTTTGGGATGACCTAGAGGCTTTTGTTTTAGCTTTAGATGTCAAGAAGCCATCATTCGAGGAAGAAAGTGTGGAACAACAGCTTGAGGAGGCAAAGGAGAGTGTCTAGGTCCAAGGTTTGATTACTTTATTTGAGGTAATTCCTTTGTACATTAGTAGTGATGGTGAGAATACCTGTGAACTAACAAAGCTGTCAAGATGTGATCAAAAAAATGAGGAAATAAATTTGGATAAAGGATTGGTTAGTGAGCAGATGAATGCCAACATTCCTCAGTTGAATAATCAGGAGGTCAAGGTATACACTATCCAATCAAGGAAAAAGAATGACATTGTTGTTCGAGGTATGAATCTTGATATCCTTCCAAGTTTGCAAGAAATCAACCAGGAGGATACTTGTGAGCTTGTTATAAATCAGGAAACCATCGATGGGTTTGATGAAGATTTATGCACTAATATAATTGATGAGTTTTGTGCAAAGTTGGGTGACATGCAGTCAGGAGAATGAGACCGAAATAACAAGTAACCAACAAGGAATAGGTAACAAGGTTTCAATTTTCATCCTTTCAAGTGGATGCCCTATTAGGGATTTTTCCAACAAGGGTATTAATGAGATGCAACAGATTATTGGTGCACCCAGGAACTAGATTGCAGTTGAAGGGTACTAGATTCAACCCATCCATTTATGGAAAGATAGAGGTATGATTGATAAGTTTTACAAGATCCGTACTTTGGTTCGTGATATATATATTGCAGTAAAACAATGTGAGGTCAGTATTATTGTTTTTCACCTCTTCTTGCCAATCTATAAGCAATTAGAGCATCCTTAGTTAGTCAGAAAAGGCTGTTATTTTTTAGAACTAGTTAACGACTTTGTTTGACCAGCTTCTTTGGCTAGTTAGAGTAGGTTAGAGTTAGTGTTTTCAGTTAATGGGTGCTTTACACACTTTTCTTTTCAATTTTCCTACTTTCCCTAAGCACTATTGCACATGTTTTGGTTGGCCATTAGGGCCTGATAGTTTTCTTTCAACATTGTTTTGTTTTGTTTTGTTGTTGTTTGGAGTATGGATGTTCGAATTTCTGAGTTTCATGAAGGGGAAAATTTGACTCTGAGCCCAATGGAGTGTTATAGGAAACTGGTCTAATGCTTAGCTGACAAGCATCTAGCGGAAATCACCAAAATGTTACCAATTTTCACTATAGCTCAATTGGTGGAGTTGATTAAATTTTATTATATCTCAAAGTGAAAGTTCTTTTATTTTTTACTTATGCATTAAGTGTTGTTTGCACTCTATTAAGTATCAGTTATGCATAGTTTGAGAGAACAGAGTTTAGAGTCATTGCTCAATAATTTACAGAACAAATGAGATACAAGCTAAATATACAAATGATTAAGAATTCCATTGCTTTCATTTTATTTCAATAACATTGTTCCATTATAGATTTCATTTGATTGCAAGAATACAAATGACAATACAAACTTGCATTTGGATGCATTTCTTTTTAGAATGAAAAGAAAAAAGAGAAATTAGGAAATCCACACAAGTCGTGGAGTTAACTGTTTGCAATGCATTATGAGGAGCACCCTACACTACTGAAGATGCGAGAAGGAAAAATATATAAATATGGCCATAATCATCATTGCCTGATTTTGTCAGCCGATGCAGAAGTGGTGCACCATCTTTCATCCTCAAATTCTAATCGAAGTGCAAAATTGGGGAAGGTCCCATTAGAGCTTCGACTATGAACATATCTACATGAACCACCAATAGTAATGGAGAATTCTGCTAACAATGCATTCAAAACAATCAAGCAAAGTGCAGGAACCAGAGCTAAAAGAGTAAACATCATGATATTTTTTTTTTTTTGCTAACATTGTTTGTTTCATGTGCAGGTATAGGAAAAGTCATAAAGCTAATTATTTTTTGAGGACATAAGAGCATGTGGGGTAAAATGGGCACCCACAAGGGAAGAGATTGACATGCAGCCCCTTAAACTTACAAGTGGGCTAAGAAAGAAAGTACAATCATCATGCTCACCTGATCTATTTAACATGAAGGAGTGAAACATGTTTTTTAGTCATCAAACAATTAATCCTATTGTTCACTCATAACAACCAAGTAACATGTTGTTTTGAAATCTACAGGTGGACAATAGACTAAATGAGCTCAATCAATTCAACTAAAATGCATCAATTACATACTTGCAAGTTTTAAATACTGACATATTAATTACATTTTTATGCCTTATGTCTATTCACTTTCTTTTATGTTGTTTCATATGGTTCTATTTGGAGCAACAGTGTTCTATCTCTAAACAGTGATAGCGAACAGGCATACATAATTCCTTAGCAATGAAGCAATAATGAGTAATAAAAATATGGAGTTTCAGTGTTGCTTTATCTTATTTGAAGTGATTGAACTGTGAATGCCTATTTTTTTTTGGAGGCATGCAAGTTGTGACAAGAAGGTGACAAGAACAAAGAGGTTGCTACAAGAATGATATGGCAGAAGGAGAGCTTATTGCATTATTTTAAATTATGTGAGTATAAGAATAATGTGGAGGTTTTAAATATAGAGTCTGTTCTATTTCAGTGAAATACACATGATAATTTGATAGGAAATAAAAATGCATAAAGTTGCCATGATGATTGTTCAACAGTTAAAACAAAAGTGCAGAAATGAGTAAATTTATTCCTGAGATAAAGAATTTTCCCTCATTTTCTTGAATACCCACATTGGGGTTGTTCATGAAATGAAGTTTGTAATTTAAATTATGAATACCCATGTGAAGAATTTCTATTAAAATGCATATTTGTTCAAAACCTTGAATACTCACATTAGGGTTTTTTTTATTATCAAAATGCAGATTTTCACCATTTCCAGCTTACCCACATGGGGGTTTACATGAAATACATAATGGAAGACTTTATTGCAATCAAACATCAAATACCCATGTGAGGTTTTCTTATTCAAGTATAGATTCTCATTTTTTTTAATATACCCACATAAGGGTTTGTCTCAGAAATGCAGAAATATATACAATGCTATAGTGAGTCAAACCCAGTTTACGGAAGAATTCCAGTTACATAACTCTTAGGAAGTTGAAAAAACCCATTTTGATTTTCACTGTAGTTTACAAATCTGAAGATGAAGAACAAAAGATAGAGTGAGAAATGCATAATAAAAATCTAGAAACACATGTTCATGGCATGGTCTGGCTTGGTCTACATTGTTTGTTTTCAAAACAACAATCATAGCCTTGTATTCTTAGCTTTTATATGCTTTCATTTTGATGAGATAGAGAAGTGCAGATAAACAACGAAAGAGTAGCTTACCTTGTCAAAGCAATGGAGGAGTAAGAGGTGCGGCCAGCTCTTAGGAGCTTTCAAACACAAGGCTCGAGCTCTCTAATGGAAGCTAGAGATACAAAGCAAACATAGAGAATAGAGAGCAAAAAATCAGAGATAATGAGCATGTGAAGGTCGCGGCCTTAATGGTTGTTTGCCCTCAAAATACACTGGATGGAGCTCACAAAAATGATGAGATCAACTTACCATAGTTTCATAAGGGAGAATCAACCAAATTGGAGGACAAGATTCGAAGTTCTTAGGCTTTTCCAATCTGCAAATTGAGTTCATTCATGGCGGTGCCGTCTTTCTCAATAGAGCCAAACTTTCCAAGTTAAGCAAAAGTGCAAAGTGAATGGGAGTTTAGGGTTTGAGTTGATTTTGTTCACTTATTCCCTAATTTGAATATGGGCTCTTCACATTTGGTTTCACTTTTTAAATGCTTTCATAATATTTCCATGCCTTATGTCGAGCTTAGGAGTTTTCCCATTTTGCCTTCTAAATCATACTTAAGTTATTGTCTAGATGGCCAAAATTATCATTTGCATAGGTTCCATAAGACCTCATAAGTCTTGGCTTTAATATTTTTAGGGTCTTATTAATACTTAAGGCATTTGTTTTTAGGATCAAATATTTGTCTATGCCTTGGTATTGAAATGAGGAAAGGTTAAATGCTTTGGAGATTTTAATTGATTTGGAGTGATCAATTAAAAATTGATATTGATGGTTGCTTATGCCTAAATGCCTTAGGCTTTGTGTAATTAATTTTATAGAAATCAATTAGGTCTTGGAGAGATGATACTTTAAAAATTAACATTCAGACCTTAGGCATTTTTATTTTTTCCAATTGATTTTTGAAGAAAATCAATTAAAATATGTAATAGAGAGGGCTTATTATTTTTATGATTTTTTATGAGAAAAATCAAACATTGTAAATAAATTATATTATTTTGCAAAATATTTTTCTAAATCTTTAATTGCAAAAAATAGTCAAATTGTGAGAGTATTAAATCTACAAATCATTGTAAAGCAAGAATAAAACAATGCTTTATAAATTGTTTTATTTCTTTGCTATTTTTAGCAGATTGATATTGATTTTTTCTCTTGGTCGGATTTGAGCTTCTTGGTGGAGAGATAAGGTGTTTTTTTTCTTTTAAATCAAAGCAGACCTATTTTTAAGAGTTTTTCAATAGGAGCTTTTCCACTTTTGTGCCAAATTCTTGGGCAGTTTTGGGTGCCTTTCTTGGAGCTTTTTCTTTGAGCTCGAATTAGGGTTTTGAGGTATATATTAGAGAAAAACTTAGTGTTTTTCTAGTTCAGATCAGTGTTTCTTCCTCTCTTGTTCATGCAGAGAGTTTTGTAAATAGTTTTGTGCTTAGATTTTGAGAGTTTCACTCTTCCATTCAATAAAGCAATAAATTTTCCTTTCTCACTTTTTGTCTATACTTTGTAGTAGTAATTTCATGTGTCTTGTGATTTAAATCTATTGAATCCTCTTATTGTCTGAAAAGGGTTTCCATGTTTCAACAGATAGTTAGATTTTTTGCAAAATATAACAAGGGTGCATATCTGATTGATAACAGTTAGCACTTTCTTTCATCTTTTCATATTGGTTTTATGCTTGAAAAGATGCATTTCTTATCCCACTTCTATCATATTGTATTCCCATCCCATTGCAATTGTTGACATTAAAAGTTGTCAAAATTGCAATTTTACAAAATAATGGGTTGTTAAGTGTTTGTAAGTCAGTTATGGACATTGGTTGAAGGTAGTTGGGGTTTGAGATGATCTAAAAATACTTCCAAAGCCCGAGAAAAGGTTGTTGGAGGAGTTGATACCAAAATTTCATATCAAATACCACGTTATTGAAACAATTTTCTATGTTTTTACTATTTTTCTGAAGTTCTTTTGCGTTGTATGGATCCATACAAGCTTGAAATGCTTTGAGATCATTGGTGTAGATAAATATATGTGTTCCCTTTCATTTGCATTTGTTTTGAAGTGCTAAATCACTGTTTTATGGGAGAAAACAATCAAATACAAGGACTACCCTATTTTTCCTATGTAAGGGTTTGAGGGCTAAATAGAAATGAAATCCACCAATCCACCCACTGTCTTGGAGCTGTAACTCGGTGGATTGGTGTGCAGCATGGTATGATAGTGGTTCATTGCATTTAGGGGTTTGTTAAATCAAGAAACATGGCATTGAAGTGATGCCCTAGGGCTGACAGGGGCAAGTTTCTCGTGAATTTGTGGTTGTTAAGTCAGGGTTTGTCAATTTGATGGATATCTTGGTAGAGTCATAGTGAAACTATTTGATGGTCCAATCTCTACATCGAAAAAAAATATCTCTAACAAATCTAAGAGCTATAATGGGATGGCATTAAAGGAACCTCCATATGAAGGACCTTTGAATTAAGGTCTTCATTTGAAGGTCCTTCATGCAAAGGTTCCTTTTATAAATCATTTTGGACATGAAATATTTAAAATAAAAAAATACCTTCATTTGAAAGTCTTGACATGGCATCATTTTTGAATGAAGGTTCTGCATTCAAAGGTCATGAAAGGACATTTGATGAAATCATATGCCTTGTTAAAGTTTTAACTTAATAGTAAGGTCATCATGAGTAATTTTTTGGGCCCATTCAACAATCTTTGATGCAAGGATTGAATTTTCTAGAATGTATCTACTATCAATAAAGCCAATTTGTTTACTTGTATGACTATATCTCAAGCAATAGCTTTAATTGTGATGACAATGATATTGACAAAGATTTTGTAATCTAGGTGTTGAGAAGCATAATTGGCCACCATCCTAGGAAAGATTCTTCATTCTCACTTTTAGGTGTTAAAATTTAAACAATACCTTGATTGATGAAAGATCCCAAAGAGCCTTTCTCCATGGTATCCAAGTACACATAGCAACGGTCTTCTCTTATACTGTTGGACATTATTTAAAGAACTTAGCTAGGAATTATTCATTTAACCTAAGGTTTTCTTATAATGTCATCATTGGAAAAGTATGATCAAATTCTTCTATTATGAAGAATTGGTCTATGTTCCTCTAGTAATCACTATAAATGTTTGTAAGGATAAAATGACTAATTGCATCAGGTAGGAGAGAATCAACTTTGAGTTCTTCAAAGATTATATTCCTCTATTCATAATTTTTAAGGGTTGTGTGTGGAGGAGGTTATCACTACCAAGAAGGGAGGATACCTTTCCTTGCATATGTTTGTGGTGGAGGTATTAAAGAAGAATTGTATGCCTCTATTTCCATTCATTAGATCTAGCTTAGCCTAGCATATACTTGGGCTCCTTCGCCCCTATAAAATTCCATATTTTTGAGTTTATGTTATGTAAGCATAATTCTATGCTATGTTGAAATATAAGAGGTGGAGGATGCCAAAAGGAAATAACCCCTTTTTAGTTGTACCTTTGAATTTTTTATTATTGTTTTATGTTTTTAGCAACTTTGTGGACATAAGATTTGAGGTAGGTTGTACAACAAAGAATAACATATTCCCACCAACAAATTGATCCTCGGAAGTTAGTGGGACTTAATTATGAGTTCTAGATGAGAATGATGACAATGTCAATCTTTTTGGAGGAGGTGGGAGGCATTAAGCTTAACGTGGAGGATGTTTGGGGTAACTAGGTGGTCAACTAGCTAGATGGACATGAGCACATGAAGGATCAATAAGAAAAGGCAACTATAAGTTCAAGTTGTGCAAGATGATTGAAAGGGGAGGGACAAACATAAATATTGGAGGAAAAATAAAGATAAAGTGGTCAAATTTATAAGCTTGTAGAAAGGGCTAAGTCTACAATTGCTTCAAACTCATGCAATGAAGGCTATGTGTGATGAAATCCTAGACCTCAACCAAGATGTGGGTAGATTATGGGAGTTTTTCCAAGACCTAAGGCTGGTCGATAAAAATGTGAAAGACTAAGCTATTTTTTTTTTTTTGTCTTATCTTATACCATTTTACGAGAATTCCAATGTACAAGAAGATCTTTGGAAACTAGGCATGAAAATTGCAAGTTAAAGAGAATGGGGGTGCCAAACTTATAGTACTCATTATCCCTTGGTCGTCAATTTTCCTTGAGTGCCCTCAACCTCATCCTTGGTGCTGGTATTGACCTTGTTTTCACTCCTCCAAACTCTTCCTCGGTGTTGGTATTGACCTTGTTTTCAATCCTCCAAACTCTTCGTCGGCGTTGGTATTGACCTTGTTTTAACTCCAAGCTCTTCTTCGACACTGGTATTGACCTTATTTTCACTCCTCAAAACTCTTCCTCGACATTGGTATTGACCTTTCACTTCTCCAATTTGATGAGCTACAACCTGGTTTCGTTAGGTTTTAGAGTATGTTAATTAAATTAAAAATTATGGCGCCATTTAGCTAGGTTTTAATATTCTACAATATAGTTAAGTATATATATATATTAGCTATATTTTACATAATAAATAATATAATTATTCGACTTATTATAATTATATATTATATTCTCTAACAAAATTATTAAATACATATAAAATTATTATAATTAATAATTAATAATAAGTATACTTTTATATAATACAAAATATAATTAATATAATATATATTTAATATAATAGTAATATTAGATTAAATTATATATAATATAATTATATTTATTATTATATAATAGTATATATAGGCTTTTACCTGATATTTTAGAGGATTTTACCATTACACTACAATTGGTTTACCATTAAATGGTAGTTGAAACTTGTTTTCCAATGACACAATAGTGGTTTCGAGGCATGAGATTTGTTTCAAGCTCAAATCTCACAATATATGTAGCCTATTAGCTAATAAAAGGAGAGATAGAAACTAAAAATATAGAGAATGAGAGAAAGAGATGAACTTAGATAGATAGGGAGAGAGAGAGAGAGATAGAGAATGAGAGAGAGAATAATAAGAGATACACAGGAAAAGAGAGAGAGGGAAAAGAGAAACTAAATTTTGATTGGTTGTTTCATGTCAAAAATCCAAGGATGGCATGTGTCCTTGGGGATTTATGCTCAAGGTAGCATGCCATTTGATTAAAGATATGATAATTCTCCTTTAAGACCTCTTCAATGTACCCATTGCACACTTAAGGAGACAAAGATAAATAGAGGGAAGAAAATATAGAGAGAGAGTGAGATAATGAGAAACATACAAATAGAAAGGGAGACAAAGAGATAGAGAAAGGTAGAGAGATAAAGAGATAAGGATGAATAGATAGATATATCTCCCTCTCACTCCTCTCTCTATCTCTTTCTATCCATATTTTTCTCTACCTCTATCACGATCTCTCTATCTCTTTCACCATCCCCCTCTATCTCTCTATATTACCCCCTTTCTATATCTCTCCCTCTCCCTATATATATTGAGCTATCTCTCCCTCTCTCCCCTATCTTCTTCTCTCTCTCCCTTTCTACATATCGCTCTCCCTCTCCCCGTCTTCTTTTTCTCCCTTTTCTACCTATCTATCTCCCTCTCTTCTCTCTCTTCCTCTTCAACCTATCTCTCCCTCTCTCCCCTCTTCTCTATCTCTCCTCCTCTACCTATCTATATCCCTTTCTCTCCCTCCCCCTCTTTATATCTCACCATCTCTCCCTCCCTATCTCCCTATCCATCGACTCTCTGTCTCCACCTCTCTTCCTTTCTCTTCCCATATATCTCCATCTCTCTTTCTCTTCCCATATATCTCCATCTCTCTTTCTCTTCCCATCTCTCTCTCTCTCTCTCTCTCTCTCTCTCTCTCTCTCTCTCTCTCTCTCTCTCTCTCTCTCTCTCTCCCCATCTATCTCTATCTCCCCATATATTAACTAAGAATCCATGAAAGCATACAATAGTATATGTTGGTAAAACTATAATATATACAAGAAAGCAATATATGCATACAATGTCACATTTTAGTAATACAAAATACATAGAGAGACAAGTGATGATTTTTTTATTTTGAACCTACTAACTTGAACTCCTCTCTAACTTTTTGGAGCTCCACATAATATAATAAAAAATTATAAATTAATATATAAAAAATAATTATACAATGATATATAAGGGAATAATCACTCACCGCCATTTGATAATTAGGAACAATATATGAAAGAGATGAAGAATAAGGAAACTTGTATTATTAGGAAGGACGAGATGCCTTTATATAGCATGGCACCATGTTTGAGTCTCGAAACCCTCCCATATCATCAACGCGTGTGTCTAGGCTAACCATGTCAAGTTTCACTCCATACAAGCACAAATTGAAAAAAAATCAACGTTGGCCCCATTCACATGTCACTATGCGAGGTCAACACGAGGAAATTACTAATTTTTTGGGAACGAAATAACCAAAGATATGATCTTCAATGCATGCTTCACAAGTGGGACATTTTAGTGCTATAGGAAATCTATAACAAATGGGTTACCCTAGGAAACTCATGTAAAATATCTAAAAGTAACACTTATCTTTCTAATGTCAAGCCTTCTAAAAATAGTGTTTTATTAAACTATAAGTATATTATTGTCACCACTCTTCATTCCACATGAAATACCAAATGTAGCAATTATTTTGTTGCTTTTGTCAAGTTTCATTAACCAAGCTATTTAGTGGGTTCAATAAAGTTGTGTTATGACCCTTGGTCTCTTTAAAATAATTAGACAATATTAGGGAGATCAGGAAGGGGAGAAAACTAAACTCCTTCAAAATAGGGGTAGTTGTGGGTTTGCTGGTTTTCTTTGTATACTATATACTTAGTTCCTCTAGGATAAATAAGTCACTGTAGAAATGAAAGATGTTTGATTATCTACCTAATATTGTTTTGTGTTTTTGAAATGGAAGAGATCTACAACTCTATAGAAATTTCTATATGCTAATGGTCAAATTATTAGACTATTTAGATCATTTTCTTAGTTGTGTATCTTAACCAATATAGAGTAAGCTTTTTCATTTTAATTGACTACTACAAAATAGTTTATGTGTTGAAATAATTATTTCCATTCTTTGTAGTTTTTACATTGGAATACAAATCATATTTAATTTCACACCAATATACTTCTTTCATAAAGATATTTGTTTGATTTTTCCTTGCTATTTTCATCTTAAAATTTTAAAAAATGTATTCTATAATATAGAATTATTTTTGAATTGGGACAAAAAGGATTCTAAGAGATATATTTAATCATAAATTTTACAATCATAAATATCATTTAATTTGTATGTTGTATCTTCAGTACTTTTAGTTAAAATAAAAATAACTTAAAGTTATATATACATATAGTTAAATTGGAAAAGTTGTTTGAGTTAGTTACTAAATTTGATCTAAAAATGTTCAACACTTTAGATAAATTCAATTAGATATAGTTAAATTGGAGGTGTCATTTGAGTTAATAATTAAATAACGTAATAATCAATTAAAGCAATGGACATAATTTTGGATATGTTTGAATTTAATAAATTACAAATTAAAATAGACATAAATTACTTGAAATAAGTGCTTCATAACCCATCTAATCAAATCATAACCTATCAAAAATCCAATAGTAATTTTCTAAATAAAAGAACACTTGACCCAATCATAAGTGTATGGCCTTCGCAAAAAGGAGTGATCCACCTTAGCAATAGCAACTACCCCATCCAAAATTTGCTCACATTACACAAAGCCACAATGTTCCTCCAAGATAAGCCAATCAAATCCTACCTTATGTGTCCTAGTAATCAAATTGGAGATGATCCTAAAAATGACATTGCGAAGGGTGATTGGTCTAAAAAATCTAAACGACTTTTCAAGTATTTCACTACTGCGATCAATGTGTCATCTTTCATGAAATTTCCCAAAACACTATTCATTATGATCATATGGAAATTTCTAGGAGAGCTACAATAGTTGTAACATCATGAATTAAAAACATTAAAAAGTACATCATGAATTAATTATGTAATGGCATAAAAATTAAAAACATCATGAATTAATTATGTAATCACATAAGTCAAATATAATTCTATCAAGAAATCAATATCAAATAGATAATATAATCACATAACTCATAAATTTCAATGTCATTGATCTTCTTCTTCATCCAGCTCTTCATTTGTATCATCTGATCTAGATTCGACATTGTAAGGATTGGTCATATCATCATCATCGCCATTGATATTAGTTTCGATAATGTCATCAACCACACGGATATCATCTTCATGAACATTAACTCCTACACCATCATGATCTAGTTCCTCTTCTTCGACATCTTCATCAAGTACATCATCAACTAACTATTGATCTTGATCATATTCTACATCATCTTCTAGTTCTTCGATATCTTCTTCTTCCAAAACATTATACTTTATCGACCTTCCTCTTGGATCATGTCTAACAACAAATGACCAACCTAGTTTACCTAGAACCTCTGAGTAAAATACTTGCTCACATTGGCTTGGAAGAACATAGGGCTCATTTCCAGCTCGCTCGATCAACCTTGTATTAACCATGGTAAATCCATTATCATGTTCAATAATAGTTCTCTCAGGATCATTTTCATTCAATCGTAGCCTATACCATAGGATGAAAAACATAACTAATTTGAAGGACTTAAAGTCACACTCAAGTATATCATCGAAAATCCCATAGTATCAATTTTTTGAGACTTTTGGATGTATGTCACTTCTAGATGAAACATTAGTCACCTGAAAGACTGTAGTTATCCTAGAATCACAAGTTTTCTTTGTGTCATCCAAATTTTTGATTCGAAATTTATGACCATTGCACCACATAGCCTTGTGGTGTTTCACCTGCAATATGTCAAACATGTAAAAATTATTGCAATATCGTCAATTGATAAACATATTTATTCTTGGTTGAATGTATGCAAATAAAAAAACACAACATATATACATCAATATAATTGAAAATAATTAAATAATATGGGTGATTAATATATTTATACATACCTGTTTATCTCTTAAACCATATGCTAAATCAATTTCCCTTGGTGTAACATTGGAATCTCCATTACGATGAGCTTCTTTAACCAATGAAGCCACACCTTCCCATGTTAATGCATGACCAGATTGTTGACATCGTTCAATCCATACCGTCATCCAATCAAGACTGTTAGTGATGTACAAATGTAGTGCATCCCACTCTCGACCAACTATATAAAAAAAAAATGAAATTCATAAACGACGTATAATTAGTTAATTACCAAGGTATATGACCTTAATTTATAATTGATGTATATTGAAGATTAATAATTAAATAAGTACACTATACATAAAAACCAAATGTAAAATATATTCTAATTAATCTCCATGACCATCTTATAATTACCTCTCACTTTCCTCAATATACCTTTTCCCATCAGGTACTCCCCTTAGAATTTGTTAATGGAGTTGGGATCCCAAATGCGATCTACATAGATCTTTGCTACAAACTTAGGAAGATATTCAGTAATATACACCATGGTCTGGAATACCATAGAACCCTTAGGATGTGCTCTTTGTCTAACCAAAGCCTTCAAAAATTTAGAGTGCCTCTCAACCATCCACATTGACCTTGTGTGTACAGGTCCACACAATTCAATCTCCTCAACTTGGTGTATGAGGTAGTGTTCTTGTGCATTGAAAAATGTCAAAGGTAGAAACTTTTGCATTTCACACATTAGACGAGGAATATTTCTCTTCCAATAATTTATATCTTCTTTATGGATTTCCTTAGATGACAACCATCTAAAAGTTATTCAAGGTGCAAATATATTAACGAGATTTAACAAAAATATACAATATATTACATAACAAGTAAAACAAATAAAAATTATAAGATCTATACAACAAATTGAACAAATATCGTTACTTACCTCATGTATTTTCCAAGATCATATATAACTTGTTTGACATTGTTGTTGAAGTTGTCTAGGAGAGATAGAGGTAGAATGTACTACAACAATTATAAAATGACCTTTTCATTGTTTTTCCAAAAGTAGTAAACATAATACATTGAAAATTACATGCAGTATACAAATATATATATAATATACCAGAATAATTACCTTAATGAAGGTATTCCAATCATACGTTTTCATCCCTAACCCAAATTCACCTTTCTTTGTTATGATATTGTTTATGTTCACAACAAATCCTATGGGAAATCGAATTTTTCATATTGCTTTTCTGCTCCATTAATAACCAAGGAAGGGCACTTAAATATTAATTTGGTCTCCATCGCTATTTAATTAAATGACATTTTTTATTGCATGATTGGCTTCATAAATGTCACTACAAATTTTGACAATTTTTTCTTTGTCATGCCTTCCATCCAATATTTTTCACAACGTTTATGTTATATTCTTTCTGATATGCATTGTATCAAACAAATGCACAATTTATAGCTTCTCATAGTAGGGAAGCCTACTAAATTGTCTAGGATAACTTTTTAGTCCCTATGGAAGCTGACCATTAATACCTTGACGACCTTCATGAAGCATATAAGTTAAACAAATTAACAACGACAATCATTGTCAATTACAACATGAGTAAACAAAACATAATATAAAAATATAAATTCTAAACATATCATATATGATAGATAAATAATTTGATCTGATATATAACCTTGATGATTAATTATATTATATTCCAACTTCCATAGGCGAGGTTTTATTCTTCGTGGTTTTGATGTAGTCTCTTCTTTCTCATTGAAAAGATGTTTTTCAATAGTTCAATACTTATAATTTATGTGGAGGAAGTGCCTATACTCATCAAACACTTGCTTTCCTAAACTTGTTGAACGATGAGATTTCATCAAATTTTCCCTTTGTTTGAAGACCTGCAAGATCATATATAATTGGATTAAATATGTAAATTTTTATATTATATATAATGAATAGATTATTTAAAAAAAATGCATGATATCTATTTCATAAAATTAAATATCGTTAAAGTGCAGTCGAACGTTATAACATACCACAAAAATGTGTTAGCCCTGGGGCATCATGAATTGTCCATACAAGCCTTGCATGGAATTGAAATTGTCTTTGTTTTATTGGTCTAGAGACGTCATACATAGTGACACCATTCCATAACTTTAGTAACTCGTCGATAAGAGGCTCGATAAATACATTCATATCTTTAACTTGGTACTTACCTAGTTGAATGAACATAAACATTACATAATTATTATTACCATTTTATTGCAATATATATAAATTAATGTACTTGACTATTAAATGAAAAAAACATAAGTCATTATGCAACAAATAAGACAAATGAGATGCTACTACGTTAAAGAAAATTGATGTAAACAAATACCTAGAACAATCATTTCCAACATTATGTGCTCCCTCTTTATTGACATCCATGGAGGAATGTTATTGTTGATAACAAAAATAGGCCACACCGAGTAAATAGATCTCAGCTGTCCAAATGGATTGACACTGTCTGCTGCCAATGAAAGCCTGAGATTACAAGGTTCTTCTTTAAAGTGTGGCCATTTTTCCTCCATGTCCATAAATGTAGAACCATCTGTAGGCATTCAAAGAATTTCATCTCCACTTCTATTCCATGCATGGTAATCTATAAATTGCGTTAAGCTTTCGCACCTAAATAATTGTTGCATACGTGGAATAATGGGAATATAATGAAGAACCTTGCAAGACACTTTTTTTGTTAGTTGATCTATTTGATATCTATTGATATGAAATTATGGGAATTCTATTGCAAATTCATTTTGTTTATGATATATAATATGATCATTGGGACATGCATCTATTGCTTGATACTCCATTCCAATATCTTTCATAATGCTAGATAAATCTCAATATGAGCAAGGTAGAATATTTGATGGTAATAACAAAAATTCACCAATCAATCTACAACAAAAAATAATTTGTTAATATAAAGAATATTAATGGTACATATTTCATCATTTATTTACTAGTGATGAACTAACAACAATTAAAATAAATGAAAAAATATGGCATATATGACATACCTTAACATTCATGAGATTGCTATGTTGCATAAACCATTCATAACCTTCAAGTTCACCAACAAAAATACGACAGAGAGAAGAGTTGTTTGGGAGCCTTCATAAAGGGGCTCATATGCCTTCTCAAGTACAGGTAAATCATGAACATCATCAAAGTCATCTCGATCATCATGATCAATTGTGCCACTAAATGTTTCATGGATCAAAGTATTTGTACCATCATCTTCAACTGTGTTTTTTGGTGCATGATCATCTTCTTCCATAGGATCATTAACTTCATCTTCGATATTCATAGCTCTATGTTCCTCCGCTTGCAAAACCACATTCTATGGGCCATGATAATCCATATCATGTGCCCTAGGGTGCCCCACCTTTATAATAATGATAGACACAAATAAAACATGATCATGATCAAGTGATTTTATATATGTATAAAATGTTAAAACAATATAAACATTTACAAATTCAATCAATATAAACACATATAATGAACAACTTACCAATGGACGATAATGATGCCCCCCTTAAATGTGACCATGATGCCTACAATTTTTCTCAGTTGTTGTGATTAAAAGTCTTCTCATCTTTAAGCCCTTGCAATTATTGCAAGGACAATAACATTTCCCATCACCCTTTCTTTTCAATCTAGCCCACAATCTAGCAAGTGCCTCTTCATTTTGTTCTAGACTAATATTATCTGACATGATTTTTCTTTACCAAGCTTGAATATTTAGATCTTCAAAAATATCAAACTCACACTCCAATAATTTTTAATCATAGACAGGTAACAAAATCTAATAATTCTCATATTTTACACCAAAAAAATTCGGCATGCAACCACTCCTGCAAAAGAGAAGATAGTCTGAAGTTAATGACCCCAAAAAACACTTTAAAATGCTAATTCCAAAAATTATTAAATTCTGATTTTACTTTGATTTCCAACCGTTGGACTCCTAAAATCAGGATATTGAACTTGCACAACAAAATCTGGAAATGAAATTATGAAAATGCACAAGTCTAAAATTGAAATCTAATGAGATGTTGATTTAAAATGTGATTTTCAAACCTGGAAGTACAAATCTGACTTTACAAATGAATTTTGGAAAAAGACAATGACTACCCTCAACCTAGCGATATCTTTTTGAATTTTTTCTGATTTTTCCCAAGAAAATCATCCTTAGTTCTCCATAAACTGTCGCAAGTATAGCAAATTCGCAAGTAGAGAAAATTCACAAGTATAGCAAAACAATGTCGCAATAAATAGTCGAGCTCACTTTTATTTATGTTGGCCACAATTTAACTTTGCATGTCCGTCGAAATTTCGACAAAAAATATTCGTCAAAATTTCAACGAAAAAATAAGGTTCATTGAAATTCCGACGAACGTTAGGGATAAAATTAAAAAAAATAAAAATTTCACATTTAATATCACAAGTACCCAACAATACATCTAATTATACAACTTTTGTTGGATTTTGCAATCAAATGAATTAGTGAACACTCATGAGATTTGATCGAAATCTCATTAGAGTTGATTAGATTGATAGGTTGATTGATAAGATTGCTGAATTGCGATATGTTATGATGATAGGAGAGTGGCCTAGGAGTTCTCATGTCTCGAGAGAACTTTTCAAAGACTTGGGACATGATTTCACAGCTGGTGCAAGCTGACTTAGATTTGATTGCGTAGTGCAGGTTGACCTCTTTGATTGACATGCCCCAGTATAGAATTAAAGGGGGCTCATGACTACTTTGGTTGAGAGGTGGCACAATGACCACACCACCTTGCATTTAGCCATTGGTGACATGACGGTGACACTAGAGAATGGGTATCGCATCCTGGGGATTCTAATTGTGGGTGATCTAGTTGTGTATGATCATACTGAGCAAGAAGGTAAAGATGCATTACAAAGGATTTTCTATGACGATGAGATTAGTGGATATGATCTCCCATGGTGGGAGATGGTTGCACTATATCATCCATTTCCATGTGTATTATCTGTATTTATTGGAGGGTTTCTATGTCCTGACTGTAGGTCGAAGGGACTCTCATTTGGGTGGGGCTGAATTCTAGAGAGCATGATTACATAGGGTATCAGATATGCTTGGGGATCTTGAATGCTTGCTCATCTATATCATGATCTTCATTAGGTGGTATACCTCGAAGTGATCAGTCTATCAACAAGAGTTACATTGTTATAGATTTGGGCATGAGAGCATATAGCTATCATGTGGCCTGTTGCTGATAGAGATCATCTAGTGGGGAGGCCTTATTTTTTTGGATACACGGGTCCAGTTGTCCAGCATAAGCTTAGAAAACTAGAGTATTGGCAGAGAGTATTGGATGATTTGGATACTATTACTTGGAAGCCCTATTTAGACTGTGAGAAGTGGCCAAATGATGATGTTGAGATGCCTTATGTATTTTCTTCCAGATACTTGATTTGGTACACACCCTGTGTTATTGAGAAAATCTTGGTGATGAGGGTACTTTGACAGTATGGTAGATCATAGGTCATGCCCCAGAGAGTTTCTCTATATGCTCAAAGGTGACATGACATTCCAGAGTGGGGGCCCTCCTTATCGTACAATGTTTCCTATCAAGAGTACTTTGGTTTACAACTTGTTATATGGGATTATCATTCAAAGATTATTGATGCACTCATGACTGATGATCATGCACAATACTTCTCCACTCATCCATTTTAGAGGATATCCAACCTCGAGGAGCCAGTGTCAGTGTTGGATGATGATGATAGGGCACCACCATGTGTACCCAAATAGAGGAGAGATGGAGGAGATGGAGATGGAGATGGTGGAGGTGGCGAAGCTGATGGAGGTGGAGATGATGGAGGCGATGTAGATGATGGAGGAGATGGGGGGATGGAGGTGGTGGGCCAGTAATGGATGTGAGAGTGGCATGGAGGAGGAGATAACTAGTGGCTATAACACAACAACATATTCAGATTAGGTTTCCCTCACAATAGAAGCAGGCTCAGATAGCTAGCTTACATAAACATACATAACTTTCAGGGGCAGCTTGCATAGGTATAGGGTCAGTTAGAACAAACACATGGTTAGCTAGCATAGGCACAGGGATAGATTGCCACCTTGATAGTAGAGAGAGATGTAGCTAGACAGTAGTGTGAGCATACAGAGGCCTTGGCTGACAGGTTGCAGAGAGTAGCTGAGGGGACCACCATAGGTGATATGCTTTGATTGGTCACTCGGGTCAGTCAAGAGGTAGAGTAATACAGGGGACGGTACCATGAGGTTGTTCCTGCAGAGCAACGAGTCAGCTATGCATGGTCCATGAGCGCCAGATCAGGACACAACCACTCTCAGACTACTAGCATAGGTGTGACTCAACTACCTCCTAGAGACCCACCAGGTAGGGACCCAGGTGTAAGATGGGAAAAAACAAATAGAATAGGTAATGAGACAACCAACACAAATCTAAGCTAAAATCCCAATCTAAACAAGAGAATACAAACAATGCATGAGTAAAATCAAACATCAAACTAAAAAACTCCCCATGATTGAAGTTGCTTCACTTCTCTTGTCTCTCCTATTTCTCCTTTTTGCAATCTTTGCCCTCAGATTTGTTGCTTCACATGTGTAAATACCTACAAAATAGTAAGTAGAAAGTTGAAGACTATTAGCTGTTAAATTGAAAATGGAGGAGAAAGGTTTCTTTTATAGACAACCTTTCGAATGGATGGATGAGATTGATCTTCTAGAAATATTCTAAGATCAATGGATGAGGATTCATGAGAGGGAGGTTATGAAATGGATGGCTAAGATCGAGTTTCTAGAAAGATGCCAAGATCTACAGTTGAAAATTGATACAACTAGAATATGCCATGCATGGAAAAGATATGACGTCAATGGCTATGATGCCCAACGACTATGACATGAAATAATGACAGGGGATCTTTGACCAAAATGGAGGGATAAATAATTTATTCAAGAAAGGAGGAGAAGGACAAGTGGCAAATAAATAATTTATTTTAAATTGTTTATTTGGAGGAAATGAAAAGGAAGATTTAATTAAATTCATAAGTTTAATTAAAGGAGGAGATACAAATTAAATATGGATAATTGATTTGGATCAATTATTTAAAAGAGAAGAATGACACATAATTAAATAATTTTGTCAATTATTTAATTATAGAAGAATAAAAGGTCAAATAATTATTATTATCTGACTATAGATAGGTGATGAAAGATAAATAATTAAATAAATAATGATTTATTTAATTATTGAAGAAAGGGGATATTAGTGACTCAATTAATTTATTTTAATTGATCGGGATAGAATAGAGATTAGAAAGTGAATTAATTAAATAATTAAAAAATATTTAATTAATAAAGGAATATGATCGGGAATAATTAAATAATTAAAATCATTTAATTATTAGAGGATGAAGACTAAGGAAAAATTTTGCTCATAGACTTAGGACATTTTTTAGTGTCTACATTTTTCCCCTCTTTAACATAATGTAGTTCATCGTGTTGTGTCAAAGAAATTTAATTCTAAAATATGTCCCAGTGTAAAGAGAAAGCGGAAGGATGACTAGGAGGGTTGCGGTATGCCCCCTCGAGAGGACAAGTGGGTTCAAAGAGCACAAATGTTCTCTCAAAATGGAAGATAATACTAGAAGATGAAGGATAGAAGAAATGTTCGCATGAAGGAGATGGATGTTAGCATGGAAAATACAAGGGAGATGGGATGTTAGCATGAAAAGGGAAAAGAATATAGATAAGAAATGATAAGGGAACCAACTTTCATGCTTATATTTTTATATTTATCATCATTGGGTGTCAAAAATGTCACAAATTGACCACAAAAACTATGGTATGACATAAACCAAGGTGTGCAAGCTGACCATTTGGGAGAGACAAATAGTCAAAAAGACAAGGAATACTTTAGCTCATACTAGGGACCCAATTGTCCCAGTCTTTTTGCCAAGACAAACCACAGACAACAAACAAAGAAAAGAGGCCATGATCCATCATCGTCCCTCTAAATCCATTGATAGGACATCCTCGAGGTAACATGACCCAAACCAATCGAAAAGATAAGAAAATCCAGACTAACAAAGTGTTTGCCAAGATAGTGTTTGCCAGTGATAATGATGATTGTTTGATTGATTGATTAGGTTGACCAAGATGACCGAACTAATTTGATAAGTTTGACAAGAATTAATTGATAAGTGGACAAAGGTTGACCAATTGATTTGATTGATTGTGCTTGGTTTCAGGAAGGACACATCCTGATTAAGGCAAGATTGATTGGTGTGACAAAGTTGGTTGACAAAGATGACAAATTGATTCGATCGATGGATTGACAAGGATTGATTAACAAATTGACAAAAGATGACAAATTGATTTGATCGATAGGTTGACAAATATTGATCATTTGTTTGACAAAGATTAATGAATATGACCAAGTGATGTGACGATACCCAACCGTAGGAAGGACACATCTTGTTTGAGGTAGATGACACATCTGATAAAGTTGACCCAGTGATGAGTGTTGACAAGACACCTAACTGGAAGGACACATCTTGCTTAAGGTGAATGATAAGGTTGATAGAGTCTAATCCTAGGAAGGAAGCATCTTGATAAAAGACAAGAGATAAGACTGAATGAGACAAATGACATAATTCCGCATTCCAACCAAATGACTAGGTTGATGGATGATAAAATAATCAATTGATGAAATATTTCATTCATTTGTTGTTTTGTGATGTAGTTTGAATGATGATTGCTTTTGGACCAAGGACACAACCCGACTTGATGAACCCTAAAGGACTTGACCTAGGGGGCCTTAGGGGCTCATCGACAAATGGCCTTGCCTATGTAGCAAACACACTGAGGCAATGTAGTTCAACCACTCTA
Source organism: Sequoiadendron giganteum (assembly GCA_007115665.2). NCBI lineage: Eukaryota > Viridiplantae > Streptophyta > Pinopsida > Cupressales > Cupressaceae > Sequoiadendron > Sequoiadendron giganteum. The sequence goes on from CM021106.1 coordinate 418,183,913, forward strand.
ACAAAACCGATTCAAACTCAGACTTAAGAGTCAGACTCTGTTTTTTGGGAGTTTTGAATTTTTTTGATGTTTTCTGTTTTTTGAGGATTTTATGATTTTTTTGGATTTTGAAATGTTTTGATTTTTTTTGGATTTTGAAATATTTTGATTTGTTTTGGATTTTGAAATGTTTTGATTTTTGGGGATTTTGAAATGTTGTGATTATTTTGGATTTTTAGGACATTTTATGATTTTTATGGATTTTAAGGTTTTGATTTTTGGGATTTTGAAATGTTTTATTTTTTGGATTTTGAAATGTTTTAATTTTTTTGGATTTTGAAATGTTTTGATTTTTTGGGATTTTGAAATGTTTTGATTCTTTTGGATTTTGAAATGTTTTGAATTTTTTGGATTTTGAAATGTTTTGATTTTTTTAGGGATTTTGAAATGTTTTGATTTTTTTGGATTTTGAATGTTTTGATTTTTTTGGATTTTGAATTGTTTCAACCATGTGAGATGTTTGCAAGTTTGACGTATAATGCAAGATGTGGATGACAATAAACTATGTTTTAAAAAAAAAAAAAAAAACCTTTAGGATATGAAAATGCAAAGATAATAATGACCAAAGGGTGATGATAATGAGAGATAAGGGATGCTAAAATCTGATTTGTGATCAAGGTGACTAGATAATGGTTGATTGGAGACTAAGATAATGATGCAATTGAAACTATGCTATGTTTTTATTTTTTGTATTTTCAAGAATATAAGGATGCAAATTGCAATCTAGGCAATATGAGTCTTAATGAGAGTAATGTGAAGGAATTTTAAGCTAAGGGTGGAAATCAAGCCAATGTGAACCCGAGGCAACAAATTCCAAATGTCATTGACCATAAAAGAACAACCAAGACTAGGACACAAGACCAAGATCAAACTTGACAAAGTGACAAATGACAAGACAATGACAATGACAAATAGAATGTGTAACCCAAAATTCCCAAAATCTCAAAGGTCTCCCTATGTTCAAAATTTGAAGGCCTAAATGCAACCTAAGGGTGAAAGTCCAAATTGTGCAATGCAAGGAATGAAGGGATGCAACCTATAATGCAATGTTTTCCTAATGGGGATGCTTAGAATGGGCTGGAAAAACTTGCAAGTCTCTGGTTTGGAAATCAAGATCATAGTCAAGATGAGTTGGACAATGATTTTTGAAACTTTGGTGATCAATATTTTGTGGTTTTGTTTCACTAAGTTGTCATTCACAAAGAGTTATTTTGCAAATTTGATAATTTGAACGAGTTTCGAGTGGATTTTTGACTGATTTTGATGAAATTTGTCTTGGAAAACACAACAAACAGTATCAAGCACTTTTTTTGAGGACTAGTTTGATGCAAAAATGTTTGATTTTTTTTTAAAGAAGACAAGCACAATCCTAAGGTTGGAAAGGAAAATATTCATTGAGTTCCCACTTGGATTTCTCCAACTGCTCTTACTCTTAGCAGATGATTAGAAGCTTGACGACACTGGGTCCCCTCCATGACACTCACTTCTCGGGTCAGCCAAGCTTCAGTTCTCATGAATCTACCATGATGAAATTTTCATCTCTACTAAGAGCCACAAGTATATAGGACGACTTTAGAGGTCCGACCTCTTGCACCAACAAATAGAGGGATTTTGGTTGCTACAAACAAGAGGTGTCTAGTAAGGGCATCTATTATAGGGGGTACTATGATAAACTCCCTTAGGAGGTCTCCCTACCCTTAGAACAAGGGATTACATATCATAAAGATATTTGAGGGAGAGCTATCATGTACCACGTCCCGTTGATTGCAAACTTTCCTTACAATCACAAATTTCTATAGCGGTTCGAAAGGACTTGGCTTTAGCCCGTTATCACTTAGGGTCGTCCCTTGGGGTGAGTAAATTTTCCCACCGAGCACTACTATATTTGACTCCAATTTTCGATGAACATTTGTTGGAATATTGAAAATATATTGTCTGCATACCGACGAACCACTAAAATAATTTTCGTCACTATTTTTTTGTCGCTTTCTTGACTAGATTTAAAATTTCAAAATCACAACATAGCTTCATTGGTTGCCACCATGGAAAAGGGCCCTGGTGTTCGTTGAAATATCAATGAACATTTTGTTGATCTAGCGATGAATTGTAGCCAGAACACAAGTGGCATGCCTTTGCAAAAGTGTCAGATCAACAACAAAAGTTTGTCAAACTTGCGATGAAATAGGCAAGTCATTATGATGGAAGTTTTGTCAGACATATTGCAAATTCATTGAACGTTTTTGGAGGTTCGTCGAAAGTTCAACGAAACAATGCAGTTTTTTTTTTTTAAATATCCACGTGTCAACATTCCCTTGATATCGTGATCGTTAACCATCTTGCAACTCTTGATCACGTGATAGCAGGCAACCGTAGATCTTTATCTTCAATAAACTTGCTTGTGTGGACGGTTGACAACTTTGACTTTAAATGTCGAGCACCTTTTCTATTTAGATTAAAACATCTCTACCAATTTTAAGCATGTGCATTTTAGATCTGCTTTAGTAGCTCGCCAGTTAATATGTTAAGGTCGGCTTAATGTATTAAAACTTCCTTCAGCCTCTCTGAATGTGACAGATGGTGCCTTCCTGTGATATCATGATCATTCAATACTCTATCACGATATCACGGGAAGGTGCCATCTGTCATATTTAGAGAGGCCAAAGGAACATTATGAATGTTTTAAATATTAAGATGATCTTAATATATTAACTGGCAAGCTACTAAAGTGGATCTAAAATGCACATGCTTAAAATCAATAGAGATGTTTTAATCTAAACAAAAAAGGTGCTCGACATTTAAAGTCAAAGTTGTCAACCGTCTGCACAAGAAAGTTTGTTGAAGATCAAGATCTACGGTTGCTCGGTATCACGTGATCAAGAGTTTCAAGATGATTAATGATCATGATATCAAGGGAATGTTGACACGTGGATTTATTTGACGATGCAGGAGATGGTGGGGCCAAAAACGTGAGTTGTAAAGGTTCCTAAGCTGGAATGTTTTGATTGGAGGAATTGTAAAAGAACAAGATTCTCCAAAGGGAATATTAGTTGTAACTGAATTTTGAGATGTCACTAAGCGGTCCAATTGGCTGGTGACATGTGTACTTTTTGGCCCGATGCTTGTTTGCTCCTTCATTTTCTATAAGAAGGATTTCAAGGCTAGAAGTACAGGTTAGCAAGTTAGAAATGTTTGGTCAAGTCTAGGTGAAGTTACAAAGAAATCATAAAGTTTGATAGTTATAGAGGAAATGCAAATTAGGCTCTGAGTCATTTGTTTTATAGGTTTTGAATTCATGGAGATATAATGTTGTATAGCAGTACTAGCATTTGAATCAGATTGATAAATTCAAGCTCATGTCTCTCCTCTGTACAAGCGTATTTGAATTTTGAATAAAGTGATCAAGGGTTATTTTTTTCATCTCATTGTTGTGGTGTGTGCAATTCTTATTTTTTCTTCTATTCAAGGAATTAATTAAAATGCTTAAATGAGATTGTAGGTTGATACATTTTGTACAAGGATCTGATAAGTATTATTGAGTTAGGGTTACATATTGGTGATATTGTAAGTCGATATTATCAAAGATCTTATATTCTATGGGTTGAATATGTTGTAAACCCTTAGGTATTTGTGAATTTGACTCCTCCAATAGAAATAAGGCACTGATCTAAGTTGCATCTATTCTTTGTGGTTCAGTATTTGTTTGTGTTCACCCAGAGCTTGCTACAAATTGAAAATTAATGAATATCTTTTACTTTGAAGTATTGTTGTGATTATCTCATGCTCCAAATAGTTGATAATTATTTATGAACAACCAATTCTATTCAGTTTTATCCCGTTCTATTGAGCTATTGAGTGAGATTATCTATTATTGTTAATGTTGTCTATAATTATGGTACAGAGGTTATAAACACATTAAGGGATCACCCTCCTGGGTCTTGCAGAGCCCAAAGTGTAGGAGGTCCTTAAAATCCTCATCAGTTGGTTCAGGTCCTTTGAGCTGCCCTTAATTGGAATTGGCAATTCCATAGGTAGATTAGAAGATCAACCTGGTTGTAGTAAAAAAAACCAACAGAGAACACTTCATAACACTTTTGATCATCACACTGATTTCATCACATGCAACCATCCATTAATGACAACACTTACAAGAATCTCTATTTTGTTGACATCAATGGCAACACCTACAAAAAAAGTGGGTTTTGATCTAAGGTAAGGCTTTGATTGAAGGAGGTTTCAATCTAAAGGGATTTGATCAAAGGATGGTTTTATCTAATCCCCTCTTCTATTTATAAATAACCCAAAATAGCCCTTTCTCACCATTCTAGTGTAGTGATTTTATCATGCATGAAAAGTGATTCAATTTAGGCCCCCTTAGATTAAAGCCCCTTGCATAGTACCCATGTGGTAACATTTCCCCTCCAAACCACATGGAATAATTTCCTTAGAATAAATATTTTAATTTGGATCATATTTTGTGGGATCAAACAAAATTCAATACCATCGGCCTAATAATGCTTCATCGATCGAACCCCCATCACAATCCCATCGATGGCTCGATGAAAATAGCTCTCAACCTAGTATCAGTGTAACAATACTCTATTGGGCTGACTCCTAAGGTGCTCTCCCGATATACTGATAGAGTCAAGTTGTCAACAAAAGTAACCATGAATTGTAACCATGGGCATGAATTATCGAACGCATAAAGTATATCAGGGGAACTATGGTGCATCAGGGAAGCATTATCTAGCATCCCATCGATAGAACAAAGGATAGGTGTCCATTGGTGGAGAGGGTGGCTATCGATGAATGAAACGTCTTAGTTCTACAAGTTGCAAATTTTTAACCATTGATCTTTCTAAATCTAATGGTTATAGGGGGATTCTAGAGGTTTAAGTTGGCAAGCCCATCAATTAGCTTTTAAATCTGAGGGCTGTGAGTTGATTCTATGACCTAATACACATGTGCCTTTTCAAAGGCTCATTGAGGCCCGAAATTTATTCTGGGCCACACGATTAGGGCTGGGCACTATATAAACCACTACTATCACAACTATTGAAAAATGCTCAGGTATTGGGTCCTCTCCCCTAGATTAAATTAAGGAAAACATTATTGTAAACATAATATGTATAGAAGAATATGAATGTAATGAAAATGGATATTAGCAAAACATAAATGTAAATAAAAGTAGTGTGAGCAGAAAATGAATCTAAATTGGTCTTGAACAAATAAAATCATACCCAATTAACATTAAGTTATACTAACCTTGTACTCATTTCCATTGTCAATCTTGAAGGTTACTTTGATGCCTTCTGCGAAACTCTCTGGCCACGAGGTAAGAGAAGGCGGGAAAACCAAGTGTATATTGATGACTTCCTGACAATCAAAAAGAAACAAGCAACCAATTAACCCTATTAGAACAAAATAATCTTATGAATTGATTTTATTTGTTTTACTAGCTAATGGATAGTGGACCTAGTTCTCTTGAATTGAGATACTACTAAGATGTGTTGACTGGTGATTTTAGACTACCGATATTCTTCTTCAATCTTTATAAGTTACTTTTGTCTTAAATATATTCAAGATAAATCTATAAAAAAAATCCCTGATCTCTTAGGAATTATGTAGATTATTTTGTTAATACTTCTCCATTTTGATATTTTCTTTCAAAAATTCATAGAAAGATATGTAATGCCATATTTGAAACTTACATATTTTAATTTTACTAGTTTTGTAATTATAGGATATGATTCCAACAATTGTGAAACGCATTGGCAATATGTTGGATAAATGAAGTAAACTATGCAATTGGCAGGTGTAAAGCCAAATTCCTTAACCCTTGACAGATCCTTCTTGCCTGTTCTAAAATATGTGCTTTGGAACAAGGCATGAAAATCCATCTAAGTATAATGAAAAGGAGATTTTTGTCAAATATTATACTATAGTAAGTTGAATGAATGTAAGTAGAGAAATTTTTGCATACTTGCAGATGGTACAAAATTTCATGGTTAAGTGGAAGCCTCCCATCAACAACAAGATCCAAATATCTGTGTATCTATCTCAATTGAGCCTCTAAACCCTTCAGAGCTGTCAAATTTTCCACTAACCTGTTATGCACAAAAGTCAAATTGTAGAGTTATGTCACCACTAAAAATAAAAGAAGCAGAGCTTTGAAACCAAATCCACACACAAAACAATGTTCATACTGAAAATTTAGCACTTTCTTTCATCTTTGCATATTAGTTTGATGCTTCAAATGATGCATTTCTTATATTGAAAAGTGCATTACCTTATTGAGCTTCTCTTTGTTTCGAGAATAGTTTAATATTATCTACTTAACAGGGCCAACCACATTAAGGTGGAATCTCATTTGGCCCCTCACCCCCCTCACATGACTCTCAATTTCCCATACCTAATCATATAACATTAATAATTCATTCATCCATTAATAACATATAACATTCATTCATTCATCCTTCATTAATAACATATAACATTCATTCATTAACATATAACATTCATTCATTCATCCATTAATAATATATAACATTCATTCATCCATCCATTAATAACATATAACATTCATTCATTAACATATAACATTCATTCTTTCAATTTTTACATATTATCAAAAATATGGTTGTCATAATATGATTACAATCACTTTTTTTTTTGTTTCTTTTTTGTAGTTAAAAAAGCTGAATTGGAGTATCATGTTCTAAATCATCTGTCCCCTCTTTAGTTGTTTTGATATCTACTCATGATCTTAATATATGCCTAGTCGTGTACTCATGACGTGGACGTCGTTGCAAGGGGGGGTATGTTGCAATAGCAAAGAAATGTTAAATTGATATGTTTTATTATTATTGTTACAAGTATTTCATTAATAAAAAGAACATTAGAGTGGTGCTTTTTACTTGATGGGGACACATCATGTTCCTGATCTTGTCTTATAGCCTCATGCTCAACATGTTGAACACCCTCTAAATCTTCATCTGGAGTTGAAACACGAAAGGTTACATTAATTAATACACCAATTGCAATTAAATATGTTTAAAATAACATTAGAGTGTCCTCTTTACCTGATGGAGCCACATCATGTTCCTGATCTTGTCTAGCCTGATCATGCTCAACATTTTGATCACGCTCTACATGCTCTAAAGTTGAAACACAAAAGGTTACATTAATTAATACACCAAATGCAATTAAAGATGTTTAATTATATTAATCCATGTTGTGTTTTGTATAGCACATGAATACATCCAATACCGGGATGCACACCATGACCTTCATCTGTAGGTTGTGCTCCACCCTCACCAGGCTGCATTCCAATGTCATGTGCAATATTATCATTGTTTGTTTATTTAAAACAAATAGGCACATAATTATTTTATGGTGGAAATTAATATTGAATAGATTGCACAAGTATTCAATTTTAAATAAACTTTATTGAGTTTATTTACATGCGTGTCGGATGCAGTGGAAGATTGTGTTTTCCCAGTCGAGACTCTTAAGCATTCAGCCAGGGCTCCATAGCCTTGTTGGAAGACAATCTTCAGGTGCTCTTTTGTGGGCACTCTATTGAATTCAAAGCCCTGCATTTTTGCATAAGATCATGAATTTTGCTTCTATGATGTGATAAATCCAAAATTGTTTGCAATTTATTTTTTGGATGCAATATTTCATTTATTGATACTTACAATTAGTGTGGCTAATTTCATATAACCACCAGATCCAAATTTGTGTTGCCCATTTTTTTCTAGTCTTGCCTTTGTTGCCTTCAATGTGTCGGGCAGCCTATGAAAAGTTTGAAATACGTTAGATTATGTAAAAAGAAAGAGTAATCAGTATATAATTAAATTGTTGATAGTATCACATACCTTCCTTGGCCCGGTGGTGTACTCTTTCCTTTTTTCTTTTCAGCCTTCTCCTTTCCATCCGACACCAAGTCCTTCCACTCCCTCTCTGAAATCATGGGGGGACACTCGTAATTTTTTTTCTTCTCTAAATGTGACCTATATTGGTCCCTCGCATACTTTAGATAGGTACCAGCTTTCTTAAGGACCTTGGTTCAGTTGAATGTTTTATCATTGAACAATACAACTAAACAGTTAATGAGCTCATCTTTTAAATCTCGATTTTTGGCATTCCACTATGTACGTATGGTGGGCCCGAAGAGCTCCAATGTAATATCACTTAGATGTTTATAAAAAACATCATTTCTTGCAAAATGATCATGGGATCATTAGTCTAAAAAGAGTGATCAATAAGTAAATTTCAATTGGATTATATATAATAATAATTAAAACATTTTAAAGTACCTAATACTTTCTCTATCTTTATGGGAATGAAATCTTCGGTCACCACAAATGTGATAAAAAATGTTCTTGTACTAGTAATACGGGAAGATCTAGGAAACGCTGCTAAAACATCACTAGTACTAGTGGTCTCTGCATCCCCAGGTACATGTCTTGATGCATGTTCTAGCATGTATTTGTTGCCAGAGGGTGCACTACCAGATGCCTGCATGGTATGTGTTGCCGAAATTTCGGTCGAAAATATAGGAATGGATGATGGGGTTGGATGATGTGATGTATGCGTAGGAAGATCAAGATTGACACTTGTACCAAACCCTACTCCCCGGGCAACACTTGCAGTACCCTGATCATGGCCAGCAACATCATGAGGACGCAAATAATCCTGTAAAAATAACACATATTTTAGTTCATGACATAAAAGAGTACAAAATATAAAACCATGAATGAACTTATGTTATAATTAAAGATATCATGACAACTTATCTTTTAGCTGTATATAATTTGTTGACAGTGCATACCTATGCATACTTCTTGTATATCAAACCAGTTGTATCAAATCTTTGTAACTATAACAGGGTCTGACATACTTCATCAATTCAGAAACTTTGTCGTCACATACCTTTATGTTGTCCATGCAAAATAGTCCCAAACCATGTAATGACGATGGTGCTATGAAATATATCCTCTCGTTGACACAAAAATCAATGTTTATTGGAGGAAGTTTCTTGGGTACCCATTGTTTCCAAAGATGTTTGTACCTCAAGGGCACCTCGATGTCGCCTATGCTCTCATCATCATAAGAACATGCCCCCCCTTCAGCAAGAAAAAATTCCATGCTTTTACGGAATTTTCTTCTAATCTTTTGACCTCTAGTTGATCTCCCTCTTTTAGACCTGCTACATGTCTCGCTTTCCTCTTCTCTTCCTGAATTTCCCTCGCTCAAGGAAGATAGATCTGACAAATACCTATTTGGTGGTACCTACACTCATAAGGATGTTGGATGAAGTTCTTTCATGGTGATGTGATCCCAAGGTGACATTATGATTAATCTATCATTTCATCACTAGAATTTGATAGGTTATAAGGTAATCAAGTCTTGATAGATTGCAAGTTATTGTTACTACCATCCAAATGTGTCTGTCACAAATCAAATCTACTTAACGTTTTAAATCCCAAAATTTGTAACAAGTGTTAAATGTGACTATGATCCACCAGTTACACAACCAGGCCTCAAATGTATTCTCTAATTGTAATCAAAGGACTTTTTCTCTTCATTCAAGTAAATAAACTTGAAGGGAAACACCACCAAGTGGTTTATTGGACACCTACATGACTAAAAATAGTAGACAATTTACATTTAATTTCCATATTTCTAAGTGGTTAATGGGGAGGGAGTGTGTACTAGGCCTGGTTAAGTCATCATAAGTTTATGCTTTGGCAATAAAAATTGTTTAAGTCATCTTAAATCTTCCTATGTCGAATTGCTATGAGACTTTTGGTATGTTTTAAGGTAGGATAAGTGGTTGCATCAATGTTCTAGTTCTCTATGATAAGGTTTCAACATCTTCAAATAGTGAAATTTGGTGTTCATAGTCATTTGAAACAATAACATTTTGATTATGTATGATGGTAGGATTTGATAACTTAAAAGAATTGGCTACCCAACAAACTTAAAGTTAAAAGAAACTTTTTCAGTTTAAGGGGTTAACACTTTCTTTCATCTTTGCATATTGGTTTGATGATTCAAATGATGCATTTCTTATCCCACTTCTATCATATTGTATTCCCATCCCATTGAAATTGTTGCAATTTTTGGAGGAGTCGGTACCAAAATTTCATATCAAATACCACGTTCTTGAAGCAATTTTTGGTGTTTTTACTATTTTTCTAAAGTTCTTTTGTGTTGTATGGATCTGTACAAGCTTGAAATGCTCTGAGATCATTTTTGTAGATAAATTTATGTGTTCCCTTTCATTTGCATTTGTTTTGAAGTGCTAAATCACTATTTTGTGGGAGAAAACAATCAAATACAAGGACTGCCCTATTTTTCTTGTGTAAGGGTTTGAGGGCTAAATAGAAATGACATCCACCAATCTACCCACTGTCTTGGAACTGTAACTTGGTGGATTGGTGTGTAACATGGTATGATCGAGGTTCATTGCATTTAGGGGTCTGTTAAAGCAAGAAACTTGACATTGAATTGATGCCCTAGGGATGACAGGGGCATTTTTCTTATGAATTTGTGGTTGTTAAGTCAGGGTTTGTCAATTTGATGGTCCAGTCTCTACTTCAAAACAAAAATATCTCTAACAACTCTAAGAGCTATAATGGGATGGCATTAAAGGAACCTTCATATGAAGGATCCTCTAATGATGGACCTTTGAATTAAGGTCTTCATTTGAAGGTCCTTCATGTAAAGGTTCCTTTTATAAAGCATTTTGGACATGAAATATTTAAAATAAAAAATACCTTCATTTGAAAGTCTTGACATGGCATCATTTTTTAATGAAGGTTCTTCATTCAAAGGTCATGATGAAATCACCTTCAAATGAAGGTTCTTCATTTAACTTAAGGTTTTCTCATAATGCCATCATTGGAAAAGTATGATCAAATTCTTCTATTATGAATAATTGTTCTATGTGCCTCTAGTAATCACTATAAATGTTTGTAAGGATAAAATGACTAAATATTGCATCAGATAGGAGAGAATCAACTTTGAGTTCTTCAAATATTATATTCCTTTATTCATAATTTTTAAGGGTTGTGTGTGGAGGAGGTTATCACTACCAAGAAGGGAGGATACCTTTCCTTGCATATGTTTGTGGTGGAGGTATTAAAGAAGAATTTTATGCCTCTATTTTCATTCATTAGATCTAGCTTAGCCTAGCATATACTTGGGCTTCTTTTCCCCTATAAAATTCCATTTGTTTGAGTTCATGTTATGTAACCGTAATTCCATGCTAGGCATGAAAGTTGTAGGTTAAAGAGAATGGGGGTACCTAACTTACAATACTCATTGTCCCTTGGTCATCAATTTTCCCTGAGTGCCCTCAACCTCGTCCTCGGTGCTAGTATTTACCTTGTTTTCACTCCTCCATACTCTTCCTCGGCACTGGTATTGACTTTGTTTTCACTCCTCCAAACTCTTTGTCGACGCTGGTATTGACCTTGTTTTAACTCCAAACTCTTCCTCGGCCCTGGTATTGACCTTTTTTTCACTCCTCCAAAATCTTCCTCGACGTTGGTATTGACCTTTCACTTCTCCAATTTGATGAGCTACAACCTAGTTTCGTTAGGTTTTAGAGTATATTAATTAAATTCAAAATTATGGTGCCATTTAGCTAGGTTCGATGAAAATTCAGGTTCGCCAAAATTTCGACGAACGTTGGGGATAAAATTTTAAAAAATTGAAAATTACACATCAAATATCACAAGTACCCGACGATCATCTCATTTTACATATTTTGTCAGAAATTTTCATTGGATTTTGTAGTCAAATGAGTTAGTGAAGGTAGGTCCTTCTAATAGGTGAACACAAAAATGGATGGGTTTGGCTTTCTGATCACCAAGTTTGCACAAGGTGACAGCATAATACCTACCACCCTCAAACACTAAGACATGGTGTTCATTTACCCCCTATTTTAATCTATGTGAGAAAGAAAATCATTCATTTTAGATCACCAAACGAAGTGTTATCTAATCTAAAAATAAATAAAGTGGTTTCAAAATATAATCCTTGGACATTCAAACCTACAAAACCACTTGTTAGTAGTTTCACAAAATGATCTTGGACCAACGAGAAAGCTACAAAAACTAAGTTAGCACAAGAGACTTAAAACCAAACTAAAACTCAAAAGTTAATAGCTAACTAAATTATAAAATGAAGAGACTAAACTAAACTAAGAAAAAAAACTTACAGAAAATTAAAAATTAAGAGCTCAATTTTTTTGTTGCTTCAAAAGAAGCATTTTTTTTGGGAGCCCCACTCCAAAGCCACATGCTACAAACAGAAAATCAGTAAACCAAAAAAAATAACTTGCATAAAAGCAACAAACTAAAATAGTGATAACTTAAATACAATTTTAAACTATAAAAATTTATGGAAAACTAAGACATAGACCTTCAAAACTTAGAAATTTTTTAGAAAAATAAACAAAAGAAAATTCAGATCTTAACAACTAAATCTTGAAAAGTTGCAAGCACTAAAACGATCATAACTTTCTCAAAACATATCAAAATTTCAAACCGTTTCAAGTTCTAGAAAGCTAGAAACAAGGGATACAAAAACCAGATGATAGTTTTTGATGATTTTATGCACCCATTTTTCTGTACTCAAAATAATATGATGGGATTTTATGCAACTTTTTGGCTATAACCTGCAAAATAGCAAAATAAACAAGAAAACAAACGATTTTTTGTGCAAAATTGTAAGATTCATGTCGAGTTCACCAATGTAAGATGGGGAAAATAAAATAGCAAAGAGAATGTGACATCCAACACAAATCTAAGCTAAAATCCCAATCTAAACAAGAGAATACAAACAATGCACGAGTAAAATCAAAACATCAAACTAAAACACTCCCCATGCTTGAAGTTACTTCACTTCTCTTGTCTCTCCTATTTCTCCTTTTTGCAATCTTTTCCCTTAGATTTTTTGCTTCACATGTGTAAATACCTGCAAAATAGTAAGTAGAAAGCTGGAGACTATTAGCTGTTAAATTGAAAATGAAGGTGAAAGGTTGCTTTTATAGACAACCTTTCGAATGGACAGACAAGATTGATCTTCTAGAAAGATGCCAAGATCTACGGTTGAAAATTGATGCAACTAGAGTATGCCATGCATGGAAAAGATATGACACCGATGACTATGATGCCCGACGACTATGATAGACATGTAGGCTATGACATGAAATAATGACAAGGGATCTCAGACCAAAATGAAGGGATAAATAATTTATTCGAAAAAAGAGCAGAAGGACAAGTGACAAATAAATAATTTATTTTAAATTATTTATTTGGAGGAAATGAAAATGGAGATTTAATCAAATTCATAAATTTAATTAAAGAAGGAGATACAAATTAAATATGGATAATTGATTTGGATCAATTATTTAAAAGAGAAGAATGACACATAATTAAATAATTTCGTCAATTATTTAATTATAGAAGAATAAAAGGTCAAATAATAATTATTATGTGACTATAGACAGGTGATGAAAGATAAATAATTAAATAAATAATGATTTATTTAATTATTGAAGAAAGGGGATATTAGTGATGCGATTAATTTATTTTAATTGATCAGGATAGAATAGAGATTAGAAAGTGAATTAATTAAAAAATTAAAAAATTATTTAATTAATAAAGGAATATGATTGGGAATAATTAAATAACTTAAACTATTTAATTATTAGAAGATGAAGACTAAGGAAAAATGTTGCTCACAGATTTAGGACATTTTTCAATGTCTACACCAGGTGTAGGGCCATTAGGAGGTGCAACATGAAGGTCAAAGAGATCGAAATCATTCGGGGGGAGCACCACATAGCTCTGATGTTCACATTTAATGTATTTGAGACATTTGTATACACTAATTTCAAGGACTTGATTATTCACTACCATTTAGATGATGTACCTCTTGACATATTTGGATATCATTGTACTCTTGACATTCTTATTTTGAGATTTATATGATATGCAGCGATGATTAGTGATATATATGGTGTTTGTGTGTTGTCTATATGATTTTATGATGAATTATTTTGATGCATGCAAGTTAATTTCCATTCTATATGCTATGCGATGCTCATATGATTATTCCATGGTTATGTGTATGGATACATTAATGAAATGTTTATGATTATGTAATGATGATTATATATGTATCATGATGTTATATGTGTTTTATGAAATGAATGAGATGTGATGCAAGTTATTTTTGTATATTTTTCCAATGCAAATATGATGCCTCAATGCTATATGGGATGAATTTGATTATGCAAATGAGATGTAATACAATTTATTATTTTTTTATTTTTCGAATGCAAATATATGATCTAATGCATGGATGGATGTATGATGGTACCTTCTAAATGTATGCATGATATGATGATGTTTATGAAACTATATGTGAATGATCTTGTTTTTGTTAATGTCAAGTGTACTCAATCCATTGATTAGAGAGATAAGATTATTTGGAAATTTTGGCCAGCCTTGGAAAATATATAAATGTAGATGCAACAACTAATATGAATGTAATCTATCTTAACCATGCAAATCTAAATATGCAATATTGTCATTCTGTCAACCAATTTTTTGTCCTTTTATCATCATTGAGCTTTTAAAATGTTGAAAGTGAGTACAAACATCGATGGTATAATTAGACCATGATGACCTGAGTACTACTTCCATGATTTTTGATATTGCAAGTCAATATAAGCATCTAGGCATAATTGAACTAAGATGACTTGAGTATTTCTTGCATACAACAAACAAAATTTAATCGTTTTCCTATGAAAATTTGGAATGCCGTCAATGATACTTTGTAGAGCATGTCCCGCGACAATTTTCACAGTAGTAATGATTAACTTATAGACAACAAACAAAGAAAAATCATTCTCCTTCCTGGCTTCTCTAATTCATGACATCCTTGAGTTGCTCTAGAGAAATGATAACAAATTTCAATATACAACAGTTGAACATACACGTTGAAGTAATAAAAACATGATTCATAAGAACATCATCCATTTAGATTTGTTTTGATTGATTGGTTTGTTTGTTGGTTTGGATGCTTTTTTTGCTAATGATTGTGATAATTGATGTTCAATGTTGAGGTTTTTCTATGATCGTTGTGTTTTCTATGTTGTGATATTACTTTTTGTTTGTTGGTTTAAGCTCGAAGTTTATTTCCCCTAGTGAGTTCAATATTTTTCCCCCAAAATAGGGTGAAACACGACCGTGATGCCAAGATATGCACATGAGGTTATTTTTTATGATAGGCATAATGATGGCGAAAGTGAATGGCTGACACATACTCAAATAGATGGAGAAGCTAATCTATCACAAGTAGCACCTATTGTCAGGTTTTCACTACTTGTTTTTATTACACTTTTTCATATTTTATGATTTTTTTTAATTTTTTCACTTTTTTTGTATTTTCTCTTTTTCTAATTTTTTAATTTTTGACTTTTTGGATTTTTTTTGTATTTTTTCTGCTTTTTATAGTGCACTGGATGAGCTAGGTATAGAAATTTTTGAGATGGATACTGTTGATAGGTTCATTGAATAGGTCCCCTTTAGGCGTAGACAACTGATAGGCTTCAGATCCATAGATTGATACAATGACAAAGATACCTAGCCAGTTTGGTTTAAATTTTCCTTTCTTTTCTCTATCCTATTGATTTTGAGGATTCTCTTTCAGGACCAATTCACCAACCTGAAATGTTCTCAGTTTTACTCTATGATTATAACTCCTAGACATCCTCTTTTAATAGGCTTTCAAATGATCCATAGCTTGCTGACAACATTCATCCAACAATTCTAACTCCTGAAGTCTAGATACCCGATAGTCTTCTTCTGATATGATTCCTTTTAATGACACCTAGAGTGATGGTAACTCAACCTCAATTGGTAAAATGGCCTCTAATCCATATACAAGATCATATGGCATAGCTCCTATTGGGGTGCAGATACTAGTTCAGTATGCCCACAAAGTAGGGTTTAATTGAACATGACAATCATGTCCAACATCGTTGATAGTTTTCTTTAATATTTTCAAAATTGTTTTGTTTGAGGCCTCTGCTTGGACATTTCCTTGAGGGTAGTATAGTGTATAAAATTGATGCTAGATGTGAAACCTTTCACAAATTTCTTGGACGTCTTGGTTCTTGAAAGGTCTACCATTGTCAATGACAATGGAATGAGGAATGCTATACCGACAAATAATGTAATTCAAGATGAAAGATACAATTTTTTTTCGGTGATTATGGTTAAGGGAACAACTTCAATCCACTTTGTAAAATACTTTGTGGTTGTGATGATGAATTTATGTCCATTGGAGGATGACAAATGAATTTTACCCACAAGATCCAATCCACATTGACAGAAAGACCATGTTGATGCAAATGGTTGCAGCTCTTGTGTTGGTGCATGTATCAAGTTTCCATGGACTTGAATTTTTTGGCACTTCTTGACAAACTGAAAAGACTCCTTCTCCATATTCAGCCAGTAATACCCCAAACATAGGAGTTTCTTAGCAAGAGTTAGTCTGCTTGAATGAGTTCCACAGATACCTTCATGAACTTCATGTAAGGCCATTTCAGATTCATTACATTCAAGACAATGAAGGAGAGTACCATCAAGACCTCATTAATAGAGTGTGTTGGCTATCAGGGTGTGTCGTGTAGCTTGGTGGATAAAATTATATTTTTGGTTTTGGGATAAATTGGGTGGATGGGTATTATCTCTCAAATAGATATAGATCTTCCCATAAATTGAGGACTCAACATCAACTAGATGGAATATGACTTGGGATTCAGGGTTTTCATAGGCAGGGCTAAACACTTGTTCCACCATGAACTTATAATGGCTTTATTTTTCTGGTATCTATAGAAGAGAAGCAATTATTTCCATGGCATCATCAACTTTGTTGTCCACTATAGGAACCTATTCAAATTTGATCTTGACAAAGTAATTTTTGAGATCATCTACCATTCTCTTATATGACATCAACTTGTCATCTTTTGTTTGATAATCATCATTCACTTGATTAATGACCAATTGAGAATCTCCATAGACTTGCAACTCTATGGTCTTCCATTCGACTACTACTTTGATACCGATGATAAGCGCTTCATACTCAACCATGTTATTTGTGCAAGGGAACATGAGCCTCTAAGATTTCAAGATGGTATGTCCTTGAGGTGTGACAAACAAGATTCCAACTCCTAACTTGTGTTGCATGTAGGATCCATCAAAATATAACATCCATTGTTGCATTGTTATGGTGAGAACATTGGCATCTAGAAACTCGATATGCATTGGATGATTTTCTTGCAGTGGTGCTTTGGCTAACTGATCCACTATTACTTGACCCTTGATTACTCTTCAATCAACATACTGAATGCCAAATTCACTCAATATCATTACCCACTTGGCTAGTCTTCGTATTAGGTCAGCTTCGTTGAGTAGATACTTTAGTGGATCAATATTTCTTATGAGTTTGATAGTATGGGTTGACATGTAGTGTCGTAGTTGTTGAGCAGCAAACACTACCGCCAAAAAAGATTTTTTGATGAAGGTGTAGTTGATTACATAGTTGTTCAATGTTCTGTTGATGTAATAAATATCCCTTTCTTTTCTTGTAGAATCTTCCTGTGCTAGCAGAGCACCTAAAGATATCTCAGTTGTTGCTATGTAAAGTAATAGTGGTTTTCCTTCTATTGGTGGCACTAGTATGGGTGGAGACATCAGATACTATTTCAATTGATTAAAAGCAGCTTCACATTTTTCATCCCATCTAAAGGAAACATCCTTGTGTAGCAAATGATTAAATGGACGAGTTTTATCTGTCAGTTGTGTGATGAAACTCTTGATAGATTAAAATCATCCCTATAGAGATCTCAGCTAACTAATATCCTTGGGAGGTGGAATTTACATGATGGAAATTTGACTTTAAAAGGATCCACTTCAATTCCTTTTTCTGAAATGATATACCCTAGGAGTTTTGTAGATGTCACACCAAACACACATTTCTTTGGGTTTAATCTGACATTAAAGTTTTCCAATCGAGTGAAAATTTTATCTAGGATTTCCAGATGTCCCTATCTAGTGAAATATTTTGATAAGAGGTCATCTACATAGTCCTCCATTAAGGTGTGCATCATGTCATGGAAGATGGTTGTCATCGCTCGCTGATATGTGGCTCCTACATTTTTCAATCCAAAAGGCATGACGTTCCAAAAAAATGTACCCCATGGACACGTGAAAGATATCTTATCTTGGTCTTACGGTGCTATTTTGATCTGATTGTATCTTGAAAATCCATCCATGAGTGATAACATGGAATGTCCTACTGTCAAATCTATAATGATGTCAATGTTGGGTAAATGAAATTCATCCTTTGGACAATTCTTGTTAAGATCTCTGAAATTAGTACATATTCTAATGCTACCATCTAGTTTAGATACTGGTACAATATTCAAAATCCACTCAGCATAATCAATCAAATGGATGAACCCTACATCTAACAATTTCTTTAATTCTTCTTTTACTAATAGGGTGATGTGCGGATGCATTTTCCTCAGTTTTTGTTTCAAGGCTTCACCCTAGGTGGTAGGGATAAGTGAGTCATTATCAAATCTAGATCTATGCTTGGTATTCCAGCGTAGGACCAAGAAAAGTTGACTTGTCTCTCTTCAAATAATTTGATGAAGCTCAAATTTTCCTGATCTGTCATGGATGCTTCTAGATGTAAAGTCTTCACTGTTTCTGCCATACCAACATTGATGGATTGTGTAGGTTTAATCAACACTAATGATCTTTCATGCTAGTGTTTTGGAAGAGTGTAAAATCTCTCATCTTTCAGTTCCTCAGAGAGGTTTTCACTATTGGATATGCTCTTTATTTTTACTTTTTCTTGATCTAATACTGCCATTAAATGGTTTTCACCATTAATCGATTTAAAAAAAAAATCGTTTTGCAGCTAAAAGATTTGACACCCTCCTAGCTCGAAGCTTCATTATGAGATTCAGTGGTGGAAATTGTTTCTAGGTTGTTAGAACATAGGAATTTAACAATGGCATCATCATTTGAAAATATGGGAAGATTAAGTGGCTCGGTTTGTTCTCAGTCGATAAGCTTGGGATGCATTAGAGGTAAAGGATCATTAGATTGGTCAAGGTCAATGGTAGTGAGGGTTTTGATGGAAACATTGTCAAATTTTTTTGATAGAAACGTCGAAGTATATGACGTTACTCTCCTCTGAGTCCTCTATCTTTCTTGATGTCTTCTCATCCTCACTAGAGCCATTGATATGTTGTGATCCAAATTCAAGAGATCTATACCCTAAGCTTTGTCGCTTCATACGTGTGGGTGCATATCTTTTTATCACATCAACTTCTTTGTCATGACAAGACTCCTTAGACAGTGAATCCCATTCATACTCATTTGAATCAGTTTTATAACTAGCTTGTAGCTATAGGATTCTCTCACAAATATTTTCTTTTGTTTCTTCTTTGTATCCTAGTCCTATTTTATCTTTTGGATTAGTTATGAAAGGCTGAATCGGTTCCACAATGCCTTCTTGTCTTTTTCCCACATGACCTTGTCCTTTATATCCCAGCTTCTCCAAGATTGAGAATCCCTTACCATATTGTTTTGTTTGGACATTAGAAGTTGACGCTTGGGATTCTTCATCATCTTTGTACAACCAATTTAAAATTTATTTATCCTTAAATTCATCCTCTTGAGTGCTTTCTTTTACAAATCTTCCATCAAAGAGTGTGATTGGTTGTGAATATGTTTGTCTTGATGTTGATGGTTGTCCATAGGATCTTGGTGAAGGTAGTAACTATGAAATACACAAGGACTATTCAATTGAATATTCACCCATGCCATTATCCTTCAACTGGATCTTTTTCTCAAGCTACTTTGATACTGAATTGGGTTGAATTTCATGATTTGATGGAGTAGAATCACAAATGCCTTTGTCTTTTAACTGATCCTTTTCCTTAAGCTGATTTGTCAAGGAATTTAATTGACTTTCATTACTTGATGAAGTAGAGTCATTGATACCTTTATCCTTTGACTGAACCTTTTTCTCATCCCATTTTGATAAAGAACTTAGTTGTCTTTCATTATTTGATGAAGTAGGAGTGTGATCTTCTCTGTTATGTGGTACAAAAGTATCTTGGACTATTTTGAGCATGTTGCAATATTGAGGATTGTTGGAATCAGCTGAAATAGTGATTTCTTGTCCATTGAAAGGAAATTTCAAACATTGATGATACATTGGCAGTACTGCTTGCATCTCATGAATCCAAGGACATCCCAAGAGTATGTTATATGTCAACATTTTGTCTAAAACTTGATAGATTATATCCTTTACAATTGGCCCTACTTGAATTGGTAACACAATCAATCTGTGGGAGGATCTCTCTTCATCATCATAGGATTTTATAGTGATCTTTCTTCTAGCATCAATTGCATTTTTTGAATATCCCAATGCACATACAAGTTTTAAAGTGCAGATATTTAAAATAGCTCCTCCATCTATTAGAACACATTTGAGAGGGTGTTTATGAATGGGAACCTCAATATGTAGGGCAATGTTGTGTGGATGAGTAAGTGATATGTCATCGTGTTTAGAAAATGATAGGCAATGAGGTGTGGTCAAGTATCCCACCATGGCCTGGAACTGACAAACTTCCAGATTATTTGGTACTGTGGTGGCTACGAGAGCTTGTTCTAGAATCTCCTTGTGAACTGGTGAGATTTTGAGAAGTTCCAATATTGATATTTGAGCTAGGATTTTTTGCAATTGGTCAACTATGTTGTATTGATGTAACGGGGTAGTGGGTGTTTTAGATGTAGAAGAGGTAGTGGGTGTTTTAGATGAAGCTTATTTTAATATTACCTTGGCCTACCCTCTTGTGGTTGCATTGACTGGTTGATAATATTATGTTTCTTTGATTTTAATGACATTAATTTGATTATCAGTTGTAGAAAAGTTTGTGATCAGCTTTATTGGTATGATGTCATTGATTTGATGTGGTTTGATGCAGTTGCCATTGAGTTGATTTTCAGCTATAACAGTTTCATTAGTTTGATTACCAACTATAATAATGTCTTCTTTTTTATTGATTCCAGTGTCATTAGTTTGATCCTCAATTGCCAAAATGTGATGGATAGTGGTGTCATACACATAGTTCGCATTTTTACCCTTGTTGTTCATAGAAGAAGATTCCCATTTCTCATAGTTTGGTAAAGGATTCTTGAATGCTCCATGATCATTATTTGTTTGAAGTCCCTCTACCAATATTTATTTTCTATCAATCAAATCTTGTATCAAGTGTTTCAACTGTATGCAATCATTTGTTTTGTGTCCTTTATTTTGATGAAAATCATAGTAGTATGTATCATTCCACGAAGAGGGTTTAACTCTTAGTTCCCAATCTCATGCCTCTAGTAATGTGATAGGATTGGCTACAAGAATATCCTTTAATGTTGATTCTAATGACTATCCCAAAGGTGTGAATCTTCTTCGATTTGATGGTGTTTGGTAGGGTGGTGTTTTAGATTCGGTATTATTTTCATTGCTATTTTGATTGGTGTTTTGGCTATTATTTGGATTGTTTTTAGAGGCAATAGCTGTCAAGTTAAAGATTGGTTTTGTATTTTGTGTTTCAGTTGTAGCATCATTACCAACATTCTCATTTCTTTGCCAAAATTTGGGTTTCTCATTGTTGTTATAATGATTGGAGGAGTTTGTTGAGTTGTTTCCTTCATTGTGGATTTTTATTACCCCTTTTTTAACCAAGGATTCTTTAATTTTGAGCCCATTCTCAATCATCTTCTCAAAGTTGGGTGGGCATTGCAATTCAAGTCTATAGATCATATCATCGTTTGGATTATTAATGAATATTTCCATCTTTTCCTTTTTAGTGATGGGATGAGGATATCTACCAAATAGTATTCTCCATCTTTATAAAAATATAAGAAATGACTCACCCTTTTTTTGTTTTGCATTGCAAAGATCCTTGATGGTTATCTCATGTTGGATGTTATAGGAATATTGTGTGATGAATTTATTGGCTAACTCTTCAAAGGACCTAATGTCAGGTGGAAGTTGTGAGAACCATTGCATACATTGACCACCCAAACTTCATGGAAACAATATCATCAAATAGGTCTCTTCATGTGCAAACTCAAGACTCATGGTGTGAAATTTCCTTATATGATCTATGGGATCAGTTTTACCATTATA